>JAVSCE010016632.1:0-94390 GCA_032199065.1 Smutsia gigantea
AGCCTGTTGCCCTGGCTCCGGCTGGGGACAGCTGGTGGCTTTGTCAACAGGCCTTGCCACAGCACCCAGGGGATGGCAGAGCCTTTCATCTCTATTCAGACCAGCTCACTTTCAGATCACCAGGGGGCAGAGAATGGGAGCCCCTGGGGCCATGAGAGACACAAGGCCACAGGATTTATATCCCAGGTGTCCCGCTGGAGGAAGCCAGCAAGCAAAAAAGATGAATAGTGATCTTCCTGCCAGGTCCTCATTGCTAAACTAACGGGCTGCTCTAGGTCCCCCAGCCTCAAAGTCTTTGAGGATAGTAATGGGAGGGGGGAGGGGGGTGGACTTTGAGCCTGTGTCAGCATTGCAAAATCTTAATGGAAAATGCACTTGTATATGGTTTCTGAGCCTAGAGCACACCATAAGCCCTCATACGCACTGCATGAGTCAATGTGTTGGGTGGCCCAGACGTCCACTGGCCTTAGTGTACTGGCCCAGTCTTTTGGTGGGGGTGCCATCTCATGACTGCTGGTCAGGCTCTGATTGGGCGCCTTGAGGAATTTCTTTAAAAATGGAAAACAAATTGGTAGTTAATAAATGACATTTTAAAACAATGGAGTAGGAGTAGGTAATGAAAGAAATTCTTGAGACATGAAAGTTTGTGTGTCACTGTTCTCAGTGCTCTGATGGCTGTTACAGCACTGCGTTCGGAGTTTGCAGGGCCTGGAGGCTTTTGCTGGGGATAGGGTACCCTTCGGGGCTGACAGTTTACTGTCAGCTTGTAGGAACAAGAATGAAAATTCCACTATTAGCTGGACTTTGAGGGTCTATGACTTGCAGGGGAATGAGTGGAGGGGCTGGGAGGCTGGAAGGAGTACTGAGGGTTGGGGATGACCCTTGGCATATGGTTGGACTCCCCTTGCCACCCTTATCAGAGCAGGAGGGGAGGCCTCTGGGAGAATCAGCAGGTGAAGGGAGGAAGCCAGCAAGCAGAAAAGATGGATAGTGACCCTCCTGTCAACAAAGGGTATGCAAGGAACAGTTTTACAATTACAAGTAGAATGTGGTCAGAAATATATCAGGCTGGGGGTTGGTCCGGAGGCCAACCGAGAAACTCTGCATCTGAGAAACTTAGGGCTTTGGCCTCAGCAGCCCAGAGTTGTCTCTGCCCTGGGCTTGGGACCTGGTTGATCCATCTTCCCTACTTTGGAACCAAAGCCAGGCCTACAAGTCCCTAGAGACTAGGCAGCAGACTTCTGCTGCCTTGGAATTTGGTTTGGGGTATGGCTTGAAATCTGGACTGTTTGGAGGACTTGGGACATTCTATACTTGAAATGGAACATTAGGGTAATTTATTAAATATGTATGGAAACTGTCTGTGGATGGGGTAATGGGGAAACAAAATGGGGTGAGGTGCTGCTGGTTTCTGACTGAGAGGCTGCCGATCTGATGGGGGACAGGATTCAGTGATAGTGAAGAGGCAGGGTGTGATCAGTGATAGATGGGCTTTGGAAAGTCAGTGGAGGGGAAAAGCTGTTCTGGTTGTTAATGTCTTCAGGGCTTCCTGGGGGAGGAAGTGTTTGTGAGGATGCAGGCTGTGGGAAGGGGGGCAGTGGGAGACAAGATCGGGCCATGGGGGAGATTGCAGTGTCCTGCTCAGGAGCTGGGATTTCGTGCTGTAGCCGGTGGGGAGGACAGAGAGTTGTAAGCAGCTCGTTGTGCCGATACCCGTTGTGTGTTGTGCCGGGCTCCTTACAGGCGTCCTCTTGAAATTTCACATACCCCTGCAAAGTGGCTGCTGCTAACCCCCACTCCACCCCATTTTCAGATGGGGAGGTGGAGGCTCGAGGGATCAAGGCACTTAGCTATATTTGAATGCAGGCCAAACGGTTTCTGCCCTATTGTGCTGCCCTCTCAGGGGTCATTTGATCAAAGACGGTGAAAGACTGGCAGGGTTACCAGCTCAGAGACATGCTAGTCATAGTCCAGCTGGTTGCTGACCAAAGTCTGATTCAGGCCTGGGACTAAGAGGGGAGGAGGGGAGGCTGCAGGACTTTGTAGCTGCCTTGGGGCTGGGGGTCATCACAGTTGGTCTGAGTTTGGGGAAGTGGCAGTGTCATGGTGTTCAAGTCCCTCCAGGTCTCTGTGGGCACAGGGCATAGTCTTGCACTGTGGTTCTCAAGGGCAGAGGCAGTACCATGGGTGACAGGAAAGCTAACAGGGGAACAAGCTACCTGTAGAAGAGGCGAGGTCCCCATCACTGAAGATATGCAAAGAGGCTGGAGTGTTGGAGAGGGTGCAGAGGCATATACCTGGAGGGTCAGGCCCGGGTGACCTCTTTCAGTTTCCTTTCACGCTAGAATCTGAGCATTTAGGGTGGTGCTTGGTCCATTGCCACCTGCTGTTTTTCTCATAGCTTTTCACAGCTGCCCCTTCATGTGCTTCTGGGAAGTTCCCCCTATGTGCCTGGCCTGCAGTGCTCCACCTGGGAGAATCCTTGCCCTGTGGAAGACACTCAGCCCAGCTGACCTTCAGGGACCCCTCGAGATGTCTGGATCAGGAGCCAGGGCCTGAGCTGCCATCGTGGTTTCAGAGCCTGGAACCTTCTGCTTCCTCTTCCCAGTCTGTGAAATGGGTTCAGTTTCTCTTGCCTCAGATATGAGGAAATGTGGCTGAATCATGAATCAGAGTGAATCAGGGCTGGAGAAAAGGGCTGAAGAGCATGAAAGTGAGGAGTGGGAGGAGTGGGGTGGGACAGGGCTATCCCTCTCCCTCCCCACAGGAGAAGTTAAAGCAGCGTCTCCTGGTCTTGGGGGCAGGGGTCTCTCCTGCCTGTGGGACTGTTACAGAACTCTGCCCTTCAGTATTAGCTCGGAGGTCTGGAGCTTGGTGGAAGGGGTGGGCATGGATGACTCGCACTGTGTGGCCTCAGAGCCAGAGCCAGTCTGCCACTAGAGGGGTCTCGGAGGGGATGGAAGCACTTACCTATGAAGAGGAGAGTCTGTGTTAAGATGCCTCTTGGCCTTCTGATTCTTATCTGTTGATACATACTGGACCAATCTAATTTTAAAATGTGCATTGCAAATGAGCAGTTATTTATTTGAAGGCAAGGTGTGGATGTGGCCTGCCATGTCACCCCAGTGCCCCATCTGTCATTCCCCCTCAACCATCAAACAGAATCTGCCTCTTTTCCCTCCGTTTGCGCCCCGTCTCTTGCTGCCTCTACATCTTTGCTCGTAGCAAGGATGCTGCGCCTCAGCCACTTGCCCTCACCCCCCACTCACAGATCCTCCCTGCCAGTGCCCAGCTCCAGTGTTACCTCCTCCGTGCAGTCATTTCTGAGTTTGCAGAGCTGGCCTTGCCAGCTCCCTGTTTCACACGTGCACGGCCTGTTCTCTGGCTCCCTTGCCCCTTACACACTTAGCCTTGACTTCTGGTTTCCTAAAGACGTGTCTCATCTCCTCCAGGCTCTGTGCTGTGGAGGCAGGGGCTGCACTGTGGTCCATTTCTGCACCAGTGGTGGCAGGGAGCAGCATTGCCAAGTAGAGTCAGAAGTTGCAATCCCAGTTCTGCCACCATTAGCAGTGGGATGTAGAGCAAATTAACATAAATTTCTCGGGCCCCAATTTCCCACAAAATGAAGATAGTGATAGTCTTGTATTGTTAGGGAAGTTGAGCAAATCAGTGCCTGACCCATAGTAAAAGCCCAGTAAGTGGGAGCTCTTTAAAGATAACAATGGCTTTTACCATTTTATACCTGGGAGGTGATCGGTTCTTTCAGAGATGGAGGGAAGAATTTCCAGAATTTGAGTTTCTGAACTTTCTGTCTAATGGCCTGGAAGGCGTTCAGATGAGGACTGAGGCCCAGAGAGATAGGGCAAATTTGCTGGTGGTATGGAAGCCTCCAGTCTCATCCAGGAAGCCTGACAGGATTTCCTCTCCTTGTTACACCTGTTTTTCTTCTCTCCTTTCATCAAGGTTGAGGTGTTCAAGTCCTGCAGGCGCAGCTTCCTCCCTGGTGCCCATGTTGAGCAGTATCTGAAACTGGTCGCAGATACATTGGTCTGGCTGACAGGGACCCATACTCCAGACTGCACTATGGGCTGGCACCTCCGGGGGCACCCTGTGTCTGGGAGATTGGAGAAGACGGTGGCAGGGTGAGGGGACCTGGGCTAGGTCTTGGGGCAGGTGACTAGGACACAGAGCAGAGGTTGGGAGCTAGGCTCTGGAGCCAGAAGGTCGGGGTTCAGATCCCTTCTGGGTCACTTTCTGCTTGTGGGACCTTGGATAAGTTGTTTATTTTCTTCATCTGTACAAAGGGGATAATAATTGTCCCCATCTCACAGCATTTGATAATGGGGATAAAAGGGGAGGTGTTTAACTATAAGGTCAGTCCACGTTAGTTACGGTTATTGTTGTAGTTGATAATGTTATTGGACCAAGGAGGTTATTTAAGCCTCCCGACAACAGTGGGAAGTAAGCACTGTTATCATCCTTGTAGCAGATGTTGCCGCTAAGGCTCAGCCCGCGGAGGTCAGACTGGGGGATCACCCACAGGGTCTGCTGGTTTCTGAGGGCCTGCCCTGGCCACAGGAAACCGACTTGTTCCATGAGGCAGCAGAAATGTGGAAACCCAATCAGAGCGAGCCAGGATGGAAGGGGCTGTGTCTGGAGGTGTGGGGCAGGATCCTGGTGCTCACGTGGTGGCCTCGTCTAGACCTGACGTCTGGCTCTATGAGGCAAGAGCCCGACGTGGATTCTCATCACCCCCAGGCTGGCCAAAGATGAGCCTGTCCAGGCAGGTCCAGGGTGGCGGTCGGTGAGGGCAGCGGTGGCCACCTCGGGTTTATGCTACCTGTCCAGGCAGAGGCCAGGTGAGAGGAAATGAATGTCGTCACTGCAGGGCCTTCGCTCCTGCTGCACCCTCTGCCTAGACTCCCTTCTCCAGTCTTTATACCTGACTCCGGTTTCGGCTTTTAGAGGAGCAGTGGCCTGACCTGTTCACGGAAGCTCTTCCTGATTCACCTGGCACTTGAGTTAGTGGTTCTCAAAGCTGGTCTCTCTACCAGTAGCGGAGGCATTATCTGGGAACTTGTTAGAAATGCTCATTATCTAGCCCCACCCAAGATCTACTGTGTGAGAAGCTCAGGTGGGGGAGAAGTGGAAAGTAGAGTTGGAAAAGCCTTCCAGGTGGTTCCAGTGGATGCTAAAGTTCAGGAAACACGTGACTAGGTAATTTAAAAAAATGATGCTTCCCCTCTTGGGCTTTCAGCATTTTCAGACACCAGCAAATATGGGGGACCCAGAAGAAAGCCCAGTTTCTCTCTATCCTGTCTTCAAGGAGCCGCCATCTTCTAATAGCTGCCCATCCCCAGGAAACAATCCTGTGATGTAATGATGGGGTTCAGCAGAACCCCAGCATGCTTATAGGAGGCAGTGCTCGGGCCACTTGAGGAAGGCAGGATTGGGGGGACTTGAAGGTTTGGGAGGCTTTGTGGGTGGCAAAGATGGGTGCCAGGAACCCAGCTGTGTCTGGGGCTGTGGCCAGGCAGAGAATGTAGGTCCTATTCCAGAGAAGGAGGTGTGATTACAGTGGCCAGATGTGGTCCGAGAGGGATAAGGGGCCTTAGCTGTTAGCAATCCAGTGGTTTTAAGCATCTCGATAATTTTGATGATCACATAATTGTTGTTCATATTTATTGAGAGCTTATCCATGCTTGCTATAAGCACTTCCATGTAATCTTATCTGGAGAGATTCCCAGAATTATTCTGTAAGACAGGTACTATCGTCACCATTTTATAGATGAAAATACTGAGCCATGTAGCCATAAGGTGGTAGATCTAGGAATTCTATAGCGGTGCTTAGAAGCACGATGTCATTGGAAGGAAGGCAGTGGGGGATTGTCTTGGAGTGTTTGTGTAACAGGCACAACTTAGATTGGTTTTCTAAAGATGTAAAAGTATCGTATGAAATGAGTGAATCAGACTTTGGGAGGGTGGTTAGGGCTCAAGCCTCCACTGCCATATCCCTGTCTCATGGATTGGCCATTTGGGGGGGAAGAGACTCAGTGCCGAATGCAAGGTCCCACAATTAGCACAGGAAATGAAATCAGAGAGAGGAAAGTGGGTCTCTTCTGGTTTAACAGGAGGGGTGGGGAGAGGTCAAGATCAGAACCTGCTGTCTACCCTGCTGTTCTTTCCTGCCTCAGTGTCCCCAAGGTATTGCCCAGGAGCTCAGGGGCTTTCCTGACAGTATGTGGGAACCCTTCATTTCTCAGCGGAAAACCGAGACCCAGAGGGAAGCAGGACTCGCCCACACAGGGCCACACAGGGCCAAGACTGGGACCACAACCAGAGCTGTCTCTGTGCTGACCAGGGAAGGGTTTGTCTCATAGAACTGCCCCTGCCCCCAAGCCCGCCTTTGGGCAGCCACAGCCCTCAGGGTGGCCCAGAGCAATGCTGGGGGCAGAGGTGGGTGTGTCCTGGGGGAGAGCTGCCAAGGAGGGGTGGGGCGACTTCTGAGAGGAAGAACATGGAGAAGCCCGACCCCCAGGCGGAAACCAAGTGAGTTTTCTAGGTCCTGAGAGGATATTTGGAACAATAGAAGGATGATGGGGGAAGTTGACTATAAAAAGGGCTTCTTGATAGCCTTAAAAAAAGTCGTCTTTAGGTTTGACTTTTGTTTCTCTGAAGAATGTTTATGTAACTTCCTGAAAGCAGGACCAGCAGGACCCGCAGGGCTCCGAGAAGCTTGTCAGGGGCTGGGGCAGGGAAGGACTTGATGGGGTTGTCCCCCATTTTACAGTTGTGGGGACTGAGGCTGTGAGAGGTCATGCAGTGAGGCGGCAGAAGACTTGTCCCCAAAGCCTGGGTCTTCCGGTCCTTGTGAGGGGCTGTAGTCTAGGCCTACCACCCCAAAGCCCTGCTGGCATGATGGAGGCTGGGCAGGGGCTATGGAGGTGTCCTTGAAACACTCAGAGCTGCTGGGGTGGGGGCAAAGCCAGGTCTGGCCTTCAGTAAGGTGGGCCTACTGGGTGGTGACATGCATGATGGAGAGGAGGCTGAAGTGCTGCGCCTGGTGATGCCACCCCCGTCCAGGTGCTGGGGCCCAGCTGTGTGCCGTCTGCCCAGCAGCTGAGAGCTGTGAGTCACACCCAGCGGGTGCAGAGGCGAGACTCTTTTGCGTGGTGATTCATTATGTTCTCCCAGTCCTGAAGGGATGGCTAGGCCCTGAGCCCTGATTCATGCCCATGCCTGTGAACTTAAGTGGCTGTGAATTTGGGCTATGATTTTGCAGATATGATGGGATGCAGAGGGCTTGGAGGAGTCCCTGCCTCTGCCACCTCCTATCTTTTGGTGTTAGTATGTATTTATGATCTTGACCTGACCATTCTCACCAGTGCAGGAGTCTGTGAGACCCTGAAATCATGTGCAACGTTGTGTAGGCCTTTCTATACATTCTTTTTCTGCAGAGAGAGTCTGTAGGTTTCATCAGGCTGTCAGAGGACTCGGTGTCCTGGGAAGTGCTGACAGGAGGGCAGGGTGCCTCATGCATGCTCTGCAGGCTTGAGAGCAGGTTGCTG
The DNA here is from genome assembly GCA_032199065.1 of Smutsia gigantea. NCBI lineage: Eukaryota > Metazoa > Chordata > Mammalia > Pholidota > Manidae > Smutsia > Smutsia gigantea. Next base: position 7,569 of record JAVSCE010016632.1, read on the forward strand.
AAGAGGCAGTGTGGTTCTAGTAGAAAGTAGCCTGGTGGCAGTGTAGTTTCATAGTCAGAATGTGGTTTCAGGCTGCTGTTGGGTTTTTGAGCCAATTCCTTAATATATGAGCTGGGTGACCTTGGCTAACATACTGTCTGCTTCAGTTTCCCTATCTGCAAAATGGGAATAAGAATAGTTTTCTCATGGTGTTACAGGCTTTACATAACAAAATGTGTGTTAAGGACTTATCTCAGTGCCTGGTGCCAAGTAATTACTTGGTTAAGTTTGCTATTATTATTAGTTCCAGCTATGCTGCTAATTTGCTGTACAGTCCATTAAGTGCCTGGTCTTGGGGGGTCTTCTTAAGTCTCTACTTCTAGCTTTGCACTCTTTGTTGGGCTTCCAGGAGCTGCAGCGCAATATTGGACAGAGGAGTCACCAGGGGAGGGAGGGGCATCCCTCTCTGCATTTGGACACGCTCTAGCCCAGGCCCTCCGTGGCGTCTTGAACGTGGCTTTGTCTTGAGGCCGGTTTATGTAACCAGTGGGCCTAGCCAGGCAGGACACGATTCTCAACCTCGTTTTGTCCTCCATTGTCTCTTCCTCTCCCTCCCCCAGTGGAGCTGTTGCATTAACTGAGCTGTTCCTCCAGCTGCAGGGATGAAATCAAACCCGTGCTATTCTGCCACCTATTGATTTAGTCCGGAGGTTTGCTGGGCAGGTGGCCCCTCCTCTTGCCACCTGGGGACAGACAGAGCTGATGCCTCTCTGCCTGCTTTGTGAATGGAAACTCCTTTTTAGGGGAAAAAAAATGGGCCATAGGCCGGGGGGGCCCTTGACCTCTGACCCCTGTGGTTCAACGGGCATGCCACCCCTACCCATGATTCCCTCCCCAGGAGTACTCTTTCCAAGGCATTCAGCTGCAGGGAAGGCAGCCTCCACGGAGCTCCACAGTGTGTCCTCTGTCTTTTTAAAGATAACAGAGGCCACAAACTGACAGACCACGTCTGCCCCATGGGCAGATTTTGCTCGGCTCATACCAAAAATTGAGCTAGTTGTCAATAGGAGATTTTATGTAAAAATCCTAATTTCTGGCTTTACTTCCAAAATGGGAAGATCAGAAAACCTTGAGCCTATGTTCTCCAGTGGCTGCTGCTGGAGATGAGGCACGTACACTCCGCTTTGCCTCCTCCGTAACTAGCCACTTTGCATACTTGCCCATCTTTCTGGCACCTGGATTTGCAACCCTGTCCTGAAGGCATGGGCTTGCTCTCTCTCGTCACTGTAATGCCTCCTCTGGCTGCTCCGTGGGCACTTTGAGGGTGGTGGAGGGTGGGGGCTGGCTCGTCTCTGCGGCCCTCTAAGCGTTGCGCTCTGGCTTAGGACTGTGTACACACAGCAAGAGCATTGTAAGTGCTTCCTTCATGAATTAGGTGTGGCTGTGTGTCCCTGCCAGCTGTGAAGGGTCCATTTAATAGAGGCCTGTGGATCAGCCTGCGGTGTGGCCCTTGAATCCTCTTCCCAGATAAGCTGTGGCTGCTTAGCCACTGACCCAGGCAGCTTCTTAAGCTGCGGATAAAGTCACTGAAAGTGTTGTCTTCATGCTGCAGTATAACCTAGAAGAGGAACATTTCACCTGCAAATGTCCCCACATTTCACTCTCCCAGGGAGCTTGGAGGAGGTTTGTGGGAGCGGGAGGCTGGGATGAGCAGCCTCCCGAGGGCGTCAAGCCCAGACCTCTGTATCCTGGGGGGCCAGGGAGAGGCGGTCAGTGCAGGTGTTCACTGGACTGGGCTTGCCCTTCTTCGAGCCTCTCTCTGCTGTATTCTCTTCCTAGAGTACCTGCTTCATCCATTGATTCCTTTGTCCAGCTGTCTGTCTGTCCAAGGTTTATTTTGCTCTTTTATTGAAATCTTAACTGTCTCTCCAGGCCAGCTAAGATGTCTCCTTCTGGAAGAGGTCTTAGCTGAGAGGTCACAATTGATTCGGGTGCAAGAAAAACCTGGGTAGCTTGTAAACAATACGTGCAGATTTCTGTCCCCCATCTTTGAGTCCTTCAGTTTAGGGTACAGCCTCCCACTGTCCAGCGGATTCAGACAGGGGTCTGGAGACATGCTTGGAGGGCCCTGTCTTAACCCCTGGAGTGCAGGGCTGGCAGGGAAGCCCCTTGGGTGGCAGTCGTGCCGAGCGACATTGCCGTGTCCCCTTCCCTCCTTGGGCTTCTCTTTGGCCCTCCGATGCTGACCTTCTTCTGGCAGCTGTTGCTGAGAGTGCCCTGGAGAGGATGACAGAGGGTTTGGGGCAGGTGCCAGTGTCTGGGTGGGGTGAGGGCTTCTCATTCTTCAGGTAGTAGCCCTGCCGTCAGGAGAGGAGGCGAACTGGAAGCACAAATCAGAGTGAGCAGCGGATGCACCCGTGGTTTTAGGCCCTGAGCCCAGAGAGGTTGGAGGACTAGTGTTGGCAGCCCAGCAACCTGGCCACAGGCTGTGGGGCACCCTACTGTGTGGTCCTGTGGCCAGCAGGCTGAGGCTTCAAGTGTAGGTGTGGCCAAACCACTTACAGATTAGTAAACTGAGGTGCATAGAGGGAGGGATTCTCCCAATGTCACACACATCCATGAAAAGTCAGGCCTGGACCCTAGGTCTTCGGACTCCCAGGCAAGGCCACACTCTTCTGTCCCCACCTCCCTCTGCAGGGTCAGTGCCACATCACCCAGCTGGGACCATCGCCTGATTGTCTGGGACATCCTCAAGGCTAGGGCCTGGAAAAGTGGCGCTACCATCGTCACAGCCACCCTGAAGGCATGAAACCGGTTGGGTGTGCAGATTATCCCTCAAACGTCCTCCGTCCCGTTTTTTTGTTTTTCCTTAAACTGTCTCTTATGGGCCAGCTGCCTCTGTGCCCGTTTCCGCCTGGCACTGGGCTTCATGTTCTTTATTTTGAGAACAAAGCTTCCTTCTGATGGTCCTCCTGCTGACAACGGGAAAAGGGCAGGCGTGGCACCAGGCCTCCCTCCGCCACCTCCTCTTGCTGGGAGCGCGGGGCAGCCTTCGTCAGCTCTGGACCCCAGCCGCACTGGCAGGGAGGGCAACAGCCCAGTCCATGTTCCTGCTGGTGGCTGCAGCCCCGCTCTGGGCCAGCAGTCAGACCCAGAAAGTCTCCTTCAGTGGCCAAAAGGGTGGGCAGAGGTGTCAGACAGGGACCAGTGTAAACCCTGTTCTGGTCCACGCAGTCATTAGTCACAGGACAGGACTGGATCTGACTGGGGCTCTTCATGCAGCCACCCTTAGGGTTGCAGCTGGCACAGGTAGAGTATCAAATCAGCCTCCAGGCTGCAGAAAACAAAAGGTGTGTTCAGGTGAGGGGGACAGTAGTCCCTCATTCAACATTTTTTTTTTTTGCTATTATTAATATACAATTACATGTGCAACATCATTCAACATTTTTTAAGCATCTACTTTGTTCCAGGCCTAGGGCTTACAGCAGTGAAGAAAACAATCTGTGTCCTTGTTTTGGACTTTGGGCTGACATTCTAGTAATGGGATAATATCAGCAGACCAAGGAACACAGTTCGATGCCAGCTATTTGCCAGGGGCAAGAAATGCCTGGAAGAGAAGTAAAGCTGGGTTGGGGGTAGAAAGTGGGACTTGAGCGAGTGGCTCTGCTGTGTCAGGTGGTCCTGGAAAGTCTTTGGTAAGAAGACAGCACCCTCTGGTGTGGAGGGGAACTGCAGGGTATCTGGGGAAGAGCATTCCAGGCAGAGGGAACAGCAACACAAATGCTCTGAGACAGGAGGGTGCAGGGTGCATTTGAGGGGCAGCAAGGAGGTGGGTGTGGCTGGGGCAGAAAGAATAAGATGATCCTGGTAGGGGGTGGGGGCCAGAGGGAGTGTGGAGGGCAGATCGCGTAGGACCTCCTGGCCCATCGAGAAGACTTTATGTCTCATCTGAGTAAAGGGGAAACTGCCGAGGAGCTGGGGCCAAGGTCCGGCTTGTCTCAACATACATTTACAAGAGGTGGAGGGGCTGCCGGGTGGAGAGGAGATGAGAGGGTGGAAGCCGGATGTCTGGCCGGGAGGCTGTTAACAGTCACCCAGGTGAAGGAAAATGGCTCAGTGCAAGGATGGTCGAGGAGGCAACCAGGGGTCGGATTCTGGTCTGACTTTGCAGGATGAGCTGTCAGAGCAGATATGGGATATGAGAGGAGGGGGATGCTGACAGCAAGGTTTCCGGCCTGAGGGATTGGAAGGACAGTGTTGCTTGTCTCAGTAGACAGGGAACCTGCAGGCCATTCAGACTTGGGGAGAGAGATGGAGATTTCAGGTCAGGCATGTTATCTTGGAGCAGACGCTGGGGTGCGGAACCGTGGGTAGAGATCAGTCCTGGGCCTGCATTTGTCTGTTGTTAAGGGATGCTTCCCACAGGGGGTGCGAGGGGTGCCCTTTAGGATATCCCCCAACTCTGAGGGCCTGCTCTGTGAGAACAGATATTTCCCGAGCCCTTCATGATCTTTTCTTTGCAGGCCTCCTGCTTTTTCCTTCCTTCAGGACAGAGGGGAAAAGGCTGATTCTAAGGACTCAGTGTCATAGTGGTGGTCCTAGCCTTTCTGCCTGGCATGCCTCTTGGGCAGGAGCTCTTTCTGGGGTGTGGGCAGTGAGAGCCCTGAAGGGGAGGCTGGAGGCCTCAGGCCTTGCACTGGCTCTGCTAGCAACAGAATGAGCTTTCCCTCTGTGCCTTGGTTTCCCCTCACATGCATAGAGTGTTGAGCTCACCCCAGGGTCCTGAGGGTGCCAGGGAGCACTTGAGGGGGCCCCATGGCACAGTGGCTAAGAACCCAGGCTGGGAGCCCAGGCTTTGGTGCAAAGTGTCTCTCTGCTGCTTGGCTGTGAGACTCTGGGCTGGTGCCACAACCCCTCTGAACTTCACTAGTCTCATCTGTGAAAATGGGCCAACTGTGGTCCCGTGGTCTGTGCATCACAATGTTGCTATGAGGCTTAAGTGAGAAATGAACACCAGGCACTTGGCAAAGGCCTAGGCATATCCCACACGCAGTGACAGAAGCTATTAGTACCAGAGACCTGGGTCACTGGTCAGGTGAAGGGGTTTTGCCTGGTGGGCGGTGGGAGCCATGGGGGGAGGTGTTGGGTAAGGAGCCTATTACACATACGGTTTGAAGGGGGCTGCTGTGGTTTGGAGACTTAGCCGGAGTCCTCTTGGCAAGTCCCTGAGCCCCTTCCACTTGCCAGAGTGAGAACCGGGGGCTGGCCCTCATGGACCCTCTTGCCTGTCCGCAGCTGAGGGTCTTCACTGACATGGTGTGGGTAGCCTCCACTTTGCACAGGTCCCTCGGGGATGGGGGGGTCATTGTCCCCCAGGTGTCCTACGGGATCCTTTGTCTCTGTATCCCAGTGGCTAACCTTAGGGAATGTGAGTGTGGGGCTTTGAGGGGTGGGTGATGTTGAGGGGACTTGAGTCGCTTGTAGGGCTCTGGAAAGGGCCAGCTGGGGCAGGGCAAGCCTGGAGTGGCATTCCACTGGGCACTTGGATGTGATGTTGGTTCCTGGTCTGGGTTCAGGCTGGGTGGTGCTCATTCCAGTGGAGCCATGGAGAGGTCGACAACAGACAGAATGTGGCCCTCTCAGGACCTACACTCCAGTGGTGCCCAGGCATGCTGACCAAGCTCTGTGCTTTCGCAGGCCTATTTCCCAGCAGTTGAGCATGCCAGAACAGCCAAGGACATTTCAGAGTCCGCTAGGGCTCACAGCCAGGCTGTCACCAGGCATTGCTTGTTTTCCCAGGGTCTGAGGGTTTTAAGGGATGGAGGGAGCTCTGGAGATAGTCCAGGGACTTTCTTAACAGCTGTGTAAATGGAAATTCAGAGAGAGCAAGGCACTTGACCAGGGTCTCATAAGGCTGCCTCCCTCCTATCTGTCCTCCTTCTGTTCCGTGTCCCTTGCTCAGACGTCTGGCCTCCTGCCCGGACATTTGTAACAACCTCTGTCGTGTGGGCTCTCTGGGAGCTTTGTTTGTCCTCCTATTATCATAATCTTGCCATAACCTGCCAGCCGCACTCACTATTTGGGTGGGTCTGGTCTTCATACCCTCTAGTGCCAGACAGAGCAGTGCAGCATGGAGGTTCTGAGCTGGGGCCCGACAGCCAGACCGACTTGTTTGCGTTTCAGCTCTGCCGCTTCCTAGCCCTTGACCTGGGCAAGATACTCCACGTTTCTGAGCCTCAGTATCTCCATCTGTGAAATGTAAATGGTAGCAGCACTTAATTTTCAAGGATGTCATGATGGTGAAGTGAGATAACACAAGAAGTGCTGGTGTAATGCCTGCAGGGTGAGCTCTGAGAATTGGCATTGCCGGAAAGGCCCGTCAGCGCTGGTTGAACTGAGAAGTCAAGGGCATGGAGGAGTAGACAAAACTCTGGCCTGGGAGGCAGATGATGGGAGTGCCAAGTTCACTCTTAAACACTGCCTCCCTGTGTACTTTCTGGGAAGTCACTGCTCCTCTGGGAACCCCACTTTCCTCACTTGAGAAAAGCAGAAGAAATCCCTGCTATGTTCTTACAGGGTTGTGACATGACCAAAGTGATGTCTGTGAAAAGGGTTTGCTTCTGCATAATGATTAAAAGCTGGCACAGCCATGACTCTGGTGTACTGATGGCGATGAGGACATTGTAGCCGCAGTGGTGGACAGCTGGCTGGGCTGGAGGCTGGTTGGCCTGCAGACGCTCAGCACCCGTGTGGCTTTCCGTCCCCGCCCACCTGCTCTTGGCCTCCACCAGCCTGCCTTTCTCTTCAGCATCGTGCACCCGAAGATGTGGGAGGTGCAAAGGCCTGACGGCATCTTCCAGGCCCTAGTGGGTTTTAGGTTATCTGGGCTGATGCCATGGAATGTAGGATTAAAGCCAGGCACTGGTTCAAATCTCAGCTAAGCACTTACCAACTGGAAGCCTTAGCAAGTTGCTTAACTACTATGAGCCTCAGTTTCCTCATTGGTAAGATGAGGCCCTGATGAAGTGGGGGCCAAGCATTTAGCAAAGGGTCTGGCACACATTTATGTAGACTGGTTGTATAATGTGTTTTCTGCCTGAAGAATGGTGACTGACGGGCTGATGGACGGCAGTGAGTGGGAGCCGTGGAGCCCAGTCCTGGGGATGGGCTGTGGTGTCGTCTGGTGCTACTCCATTTTACTGGTAAACAGAACAAGGCCCAGAAAAGGGGTGCGGTGAGGGAGCAGTGGAGGGGGGTGGTTTGACTGGGTCACTGGCAGGTAAGTGCAAGGACGGGCCTAGGTGAGGCCCGGGAGGCCCCCAGAGGCAGACGTCAGGCATCGCTCCCTCCCTGGGCCGCGGGGCACAGCGCCTACTCGGTGCGGGGCAGGCGCACAGCAGTGCCGAGACGGGTGCCTAGTGCAGCACTCGCCCTGACCTGCCCTGCCCTGGTCTGGTCTGGTCTGGGGCTAGTGCTCCAGTCTCCGAGCCTCGGGGAGCAGGGTCACCCACGAGGCTCCTTCTGGACTCTCACTGCGGCCTCTTGGGCCCCTGTGTGAGTAGGTCGCCTGGCGCTCTTCACTCTTGCTTCTGCTCTCTAGCTGTGTGCCAGAGGCGGCGAGGCGCTCCCCCCTCCGCCTCCCGCACCTGCAGCCCCTTCCCCTGCCAGCCGTGCCTCCACATAAGCATGCTGAGCCCCTCACACCGAGGCATGTTGGCAGCGGCTCCTGTTGTGGTGACAAGCCCAGCGAGTCGGGAGGGATGAGACCACTTTCATGTGTGCCCTGAGTAAGCCTGCCTGGTCTCAGCAGGCCCCGTGTCATGCCCACCAGGCCTCAGCGGATTAGGGGGCTTCTGCTCCTAATGCCTCAGAGCTTTCCCTTCCCCTTTGCTGCCCTCCATGCACCTGGCTTCCCTTGTGGTCACAAGGCCTGGAGCCTTTTCGCCTTCCCCAAGGCTTTTGTGTCTTGTGGGCAGCCTGGTCTTGGGGCAGCCATCTGGGCTACCCTCCTGATCACCACTGCAGGGCCTGCTGGCTGGGCCGCAGAGAACTTGTTAAGAGGTGGCCCAGGCTGCTGATTCCCGCAGGGATTCTTAGGGTTTACCTGCGGCGACTGGCTGGATCCTTGATCACCCCTCAGGTGTGATAGAAGGGGACCTTGGACAGTCAGTCCAGTCTCTATCCCCAAGCTCCACATGTACGAACATACCATCCTTTTTTTTTTCTACTGCTGTTCTAGGGGCCTGAAATTCTGTCATCAGCAAGTCTCCTGTGCTCTTTCCTTGGTGTCCTTTAAATAGGCAGTTTTTTTGCAGGTGAGCACTCTTTACGCGCTTCCTGCTGAAGAGCAAATCTGGGCTAGCCCGGCCCTTTCCAGCTGCCTGTGTGACCATCGCCAAGGCGCTTCTCTCCGGGCTTCCTGAAGCCCTTTTCTAGCACCCCAACTCTCCAGCACAGGTCGCACGCCGTTCTTACCCCTCTGCAGGGTGCGGCACGGCCTGGCAACTGAGCAGGGGTGGAGGCGATGGCCAGAAGCCAACGTCACAGACACTTTGACCTGCAGCTGGCCTTCTTCCTCTTCTTCTCAGGACAGGTGGGGAAACGATTGCTTGGGTCACATAGGAAGTCAGGCAGAGCTGCAGCCAGAGCCCAGGTATCCTTGTATCCTTGCTGCCAGGGAGACGCCTCCATTGCTGGCTGCCGCCTTTCTTGAGAGGAACCAGGAGGCCTGTTGGCATGGGGGCCGGGGACATGCTTTCCCCCTTCTGTAGAAGGCACTCGCAGGGGGCTGGCGGCCTTTGACAAGGGACAGAGAGAGAGAGAGAGAGAGAGAGAGAGAGAGAGTGTGTCTGTCTGTCTGTCTGTCTGTCTGTCTCAGGGAGCCTTAGGGCCACCCCCTCCCTCCCTCCCAGGGAGGCGACTGGGCCAACAGTAATGCCATTTGTCCTGGCTCTGGGATTAGGTGCAGCCGTGTTAAATGAGGAGCGTGGAGCCCTTAAGAGGCCGTGGTGAAGTGAGGTGGAGCCGAGGAGCTGCTGCTGGAGCTTTGGTGGGTCTTGTCCTTCTCTGTATCCTCTGACCGTGTTCCCTAATCCCCTCCCTCCTGTCCAGTCATCCTCCCAGGTCTGTCTGGATGTATGTGCATCTGCAGTATGAGCATTTCTCCCCCAGGCAGGAGGGACCCAGGAGTGCAGGGGTTAAGACAGGCTAGTGCCTGACACTGGGTTCTGTCTGCTGGTTTGTCAAGTGAGAAGGTGATAGCAGCTGAGTGATGGGAAGGAAGGGCTCAGCCTCTTATGTGGCTTCTCCTGATAGTTTGGCAAGTCTGCAAACTTACTGAAGCCAACGGGTCAGAATTAGGCTTACCACATGGCCATGGAGGGAGCTGGAGTGGTGAGGTCCAGATGTTAGACATTCATGGCCTCTGTCCTGTCCACAGCTTATCAAAGCCAGAGGGACCCCTAGAGAGTTTCCATGGTTTTGTTTCGGTGGGGGCTGGTCACAGCCACCTGAATTTGTGTGGAATGTGATAACTGTCTGGGGAGAGTCCACCACCAGCCTTCATTAGGTTCTCAAAGGGTTCCATAACCCAGGTGGTCTTCAGATCTAGTTCACACCTGCACTGGCCAGCTGAGGAAGCAGGCTCAGAGAAGGGAAGGGTCTCACCCAGAGGCACTCAGGGAGCGAGTGGAGGTGCTGGGATGTTGATGTGACTCCAGGCCACATGGATTTTGCCCTCTGCATCCATGAGATGGAGACCCTCCAAGTACACCTGCTTCTTTTGGGAAGCATCTGACAACTTGGGGTGGGCATGTGGGAGGTCAGGGGCCGGGTCTGACCAGCATTCCCTGGCTCCTCTGCAGTGGTGGTACTTGGGAGAAGTTTAAGGCATGATAAACTTGTTTCTACCTTATTGAAAGGAAATGACGAGTCATGAAGTCATGAGCAGATGTGTCAGGCATGCCAGTTGCCACTGTCCTTCGCTTTGTCCCTGTTAGCTGAGATCTCCTTCTCTTGACCCTCACTCCAGTCTCTTCTCTTTCTTGGCATGAGGCCTCTGCCTGGAGCATGGAGACAGCCCCTCTTTCTCATGGGGGTCCCTGCCTGTCTGGCACGACAGAAGCTCCCGGGGCAGGGGAAGATGAGGACCCCCTGGCTGAGGTCCTGCCTTTCTGGGGACCTGTGGTACCCCTCTCTGCCAATGGAGGCTTTTGCGTTGCTGGAGAAGCTGGGCCAGCCTGCAGTTAGGCAGCCGGATATGATCACCTGCCGCAAGCCTCTCTGGATGTGCTTTGGACTGTAGACCTTGCTCAAGAATTGTGTGGAATGCTGGGCAGGGGGACTATGTAGATGTTACAAGCAGGGGCTCCAAGGTGGGCTGGCTTGGGACAGTCCTAGCTTCACCTTTGCCCATCTGTGTGACCTTGAGTCAGTTGCTTACCCTCTGAGCCTAGGTTTCCTCGTCTGTAAAATGCATATGTCATTGATACCACTTCTCAGTGATTACCACTGGAGGTGGTAAATCAGGGACCTTCTCAGTGCAGCCCCGATGGGCTGGTGTGTTAACAGGTGCTCAGTCACTGCTGGCTGCTGTCAGCGAGGGAGGTTATGTGATATTTGCAAGGAAATAAGATCTTTTGAGTGTCTATGATAAGAGCCTAAGAAAAATAGTTAGGAATGGATTTTACTGTTGTAAATGGATTTGGAGTTGAGTGGAGAGAGCCCTATTTGGGGAAGCTTGTGGGCTAACAGAGAGCATACTTTGTGAGGGGCCTGCCCACCTTGTCTGCATTAGGAGCTTCTGTGGGACTGTAGAGCGCTTTGTCCTTGGGACAGGAGGGCAGCTGGTCCTGACCTGTCTTGCTCCCCACTCTGCCCCTCTCTGCAAACTGTCTTGTTTGTTTGTTGCTCAGTAAACTCTTTCTTCAGAGCTGGTACAAAGGTAAACTCTCAACTCAGGCCTTGTTGGAAGAAAGACAAATTCTCAGCCAACAGGGTCTAAGTTCCTGAGGCTTTTTGTAGGGCATTCCCTGCCGGGGAACCCAGAGCAAAGCCAGGGTGAGAACCTGGACTCAACCAGTGCTTTATGCTTTGCTTGATGATTTGTGGGTCTGCTTCTTAGAAGGATCATTAGGAGCTGCTTTGATGTTCACACACACATAAAATGGATGAAAACAAAAACAGAAAGAGTACCATTCAGAAGTAGCCAAGAAGGGGATGTGGGGTGTGCTAGCCGTCCCTGGTGGGCACGGAGGGCCCATGTGGCTGCGGGATGATGAGCCCAGGCTGTCAAGCCCAGCGGCTCTCTGCTGGATCCCATTACCCACTCATTAGCTTGTGGGCTGGGGCAAGGCATGGGTTCCCTCTGGACCTCAGTTTCCCCATCTGTAAAATGAGGGGAATGTATGTAGGTCATGGTGCTATTGTAAGGGTTAAATAATTGTAGTACGGGCATGTCGTGTCTAATACGTGAACGGTCATATGATTAGTATATTTAGCTTGGTGATTCTTCATAGGAGATTCAAAAGAGGGAAGATAAATGACAAGGGCACATTGCTCTCGAGCATCTACCACGGGTAGGAGACTGCTTTTCCTTCGAAAGCTTTCGGTGAAGTTGGGAGACTAATGTCCTAAACATGACATCTGAGACTGTGCCCCCGAGCAGCTGATGTCTGGCAGCGTAGATCTGGCATTGTGTGTGTGGTGGGTTGCAGAGGAGGACTTACCTAGGACTTGGATGCCCACACCCGGCTGAGGCTGGCCTTGGGGGAGGATGGGCAGGATTTTAGTGGACAGGAAAATGGTTCTGATGTAGTTTGGGGTTGGGTAGGCCTGGCTGGTACAACCCAGGTGTCCTTTTCTCTCTCCGGGCCTCAGTGTCCCCATGTGCTCACTGCAGGGTGGACTGCACACTGCAACCCTGAGACCTGAGCCAGACAGCCGACAGTCCCTTGGTGATGGCCCTGGGCTCTGAGTTGATGACGGGCAGCAACTTGGCTCCCAGCCAGGCAGCACTGCTGGGCTGTGGGGGTTGGGGTGTGCAGCGAATCCCAGCAGAGGAGGGATTTGCTTCTGGCCTCAGCCTCCTAGGGGTGTGATTGCACTGGAGGAATACCCACACAGCTGGGAAGCAACTGTAGAGGATTTTCTCCGCTACCACTGTGCATGATGGGTGGGGCAGGCTGGGGCAGGGTGGCTGGTGGAGGCTATGGGGTGTGGCTGGGTAGTGGGTGGTGGTATGACTGTGCTGTGGGGGTGAAAAGCTGCGAGGGGCTGGGTCAGTTGTGGGGAGTGGCCTTGGCATCTCAGGGGAGCTACCATGGCTGGGGCTGCAGCCACCCCTCCTTTCCCAAACTCGGGCGCCCATTCAGAGATTTGGAGCCTGCCTGCACCTCCTCTCCGCCTCCCACCCCATGCTTGTGCCTGTGGCCCACACACCTGGGATGACACCATCGAACATGTCAGCACTGTGTGCATTTGCTTGGGCATTTGTGTGTATGGGACTGTGGGGAACTTAGGCACAGTCAGGAATGACCTAGGCAGGAAATACAGTCTGGGCTGGGGGAACATGTGGGAGTATGGGGCACTCACCTGCAGAGTGGCACACCGGAGACATACAGCTTTGGAGCCATGGCCTGCCTTATCCCTGCCTGCCTAGTGCCATGCTGGGTGTAGTGGTGCCCGGTCAGTACAGACTGAGAGGACAGGGAACGGATCATCTGCTCGCTCAGGACTTCCAGTGTGCTCCCAAACCTGACCTCACTTCCTCTTTCTGGATTCACTATTAATTTGTTATGTGGCCTTGGGCCAGTTCTTTCCTAAGCCTCAGTTTCCAAATCTGTTAAATGGATAATTATTTTATTAGCCAGTATCACTGTGTGCCAGGCACTTAATTGTTTTACACACATGTTCTCTCTTGGTCTTGGCAACAGCCCTGCAAGATAGATAAACCATTTTTTTACACTTGGGGAAACCAAGACTCGGGTTGAGAGATTTGCTCAAAGGTTACAAGACTAGTAAATAATGGAAGCAAGGTTTAAATAGGTAGGCTGGTTCCAGCCTGGGTCCTTAATGTGGTACTAAAGCCCCTGCACTGCTGCCTGTCAGGTTGTTGGGATGAAGCAGGGTGGTGCATACAGCCCTTCACAGGAGGCCTGCCGCACATAGTCGGGAACAAGTACACGGGAGTTGGGTCATTTAGTGCATGTCGCTGTGGAAGGCACAAGAAGCTCGGCCTCTGGGAGCTCTTGGTTTCACTCCTAGAGCCCACCTGTCCATCCTGGACCCCTTCCCCAGTCCTAATCTCCAGACAGCTTGGTCTGGAGAAGGCCCTTGTACCTCTGGGGCCTAGAGAGGATTGTGGGGAAACCAGAATGTTCTGCAGTAGAGGGTGGGATAGAGAGTGACTTCCAACTCCAGAGCAGTGGCCACTGTTACTGTGGCGTTTCTGAAAGTGTGGTGTTGTCATGGTGTCTCCTTGACTACCAGAGCATCTCATTCATTATCCCCAGCACCTTGGCAGGGAGAGCACAGCAGGAGCCTGGCCGAGGGCTGGAGGCCTCAGTGGCTGACTCCTCATGCGGTCCCGCATCCCAGCCAAGGTTCCTCTGCAACTCTGGAGCCACCTCCCTCTCATGGGGGTCCAGGGTCAGATTTCAGCTCTGCCACTGACTAGCTGTGTGACTTTGGCCAAGTGACTTAACCTCTCTGAACCTGATTTTCCTCAATTGTAAATGTGAATAATGACAGTATTAGTTGTAAGGATTAAATAAGATAAGGTATATAAAAGTGCTTAGCATAGTGCCAGGCTCATGGTAAATGCTCAATACATGGTAGCAGGGAAAATAAAATGATAATTGTAATGGTATTATGTTGTTATTTTTTTACAGAAATCCCTGAGTTTCATGGAGGAATTACAGGCCAAATTTGAAGTCAGAAAGGAAACCTGGTTGAGCCAAGATTTAATAGTTTCCTATGTCACTGTGGCAGGTCACTTCACCTTGGAACCTTAGCCTCCGTGCCTGTAATCGGGACTAGTAATAGCAGCTCAGTCATTCATATTCTGAGTCCACAGTCAGGACCTATGCCTGGGAAAGTGGTGGGAGCTTCCATGATGAATCAGGCTGGTCCCTGCTCTTTGGGGCCCCCAGACATGTGGGAGAGGGGAAGGAAGGAAATTGGTATTCCTGGAGGGCCCCTGTGTGCCAGGCTCCAGGCAGGGTCTGCTCACGGCGGCGTCAGTGGGTCCCGGCCCTGCTCCAGCATCTGCAGGCCACAGAGTGCAGAGCCGCAGGTGGAAGCACCCGAGCCTGCTTCGCATGGACCACATGCTCACGTGCACCCAGGGGCTATGTAGGAAGCCAAGGAGGGAAGTAAGTTGGCTGTGGGGCTGTGTTAAGTGGAAAACACCTGGCTGGCCTGTGTGAGGCCTGTGCTGTAAGTGTCTCAGCCGAGGGCCCGTGGGCATGTGTGCCCAGTGCTGCCCACCAGGCTCTTTTTATAGAGAAGTTAGATGTTCTGACTTTTATGGGAAATCTCCTGAGTTTAGAATGTTGGTAACTAATGTCAAATTAAAGAGAAAATGCTGTGCGAGCCAAAGGACACACATCTGTGCCCTCTTTTGGCCTGAGGGTCCTGGTTTTCATCTTCCCACCATGGAGTGGGGATGAGGTGGGAGCCTGAGGAATGGGACGTGGGGCAGGAAGGGGGTGGAGTGGGGGGAGAGGACTTCAGAGAGGTGATGACATTGGAGCTGGGGTCTTGAAGAAAGAGTAAGCGTCCCAAGGGGCAGGGGAGGCATTCCAGGCAATGCGAACTTCATGAGCAAAGGCCTAAATGCATGACCCAAGATTGGTGGCTGGTTGGGCGAGGCTGGAGTTGAGGAAAATGGCTGGTGATGTGGGCAAGGCCCAGACACACCCAGGGTGGTGGGAAGGCTCTGAGGCCTCAGCCACCAGCTGTCTTTGAGACCTGGGTAGCTCCTGCGAGTAGAAGCCCCACAGTTCTCCATCTCTTGAGCCACAGGGGCGCTCGAATGCAGGTGGGCATGGAGGGTGTGGAGGGCCTTGAGCGGGTGGCACCAGGCCTTGAGGGGTTGCCGTGGGGTCAGTGCTGGAGGCCCCTCTTGCCAGCATGCTGTTAGCTAACACTTTTTTACAAAGCAACTGCCCCGCATGCGTGTGTGCCCAGCCCCAGGTATTTGGCCTTCTCTGGGGACAGAGGCTGATTGGCTCACTGTCTCCTCCCTGAACCCCTCCTCTGGCCCGGGCTTTGGCCTCCTGGCCTCTAACCATCTGGTGTCTGCCCAGTCACCCAGCCCTGGGAAAGGCCGCAGCCCCTAAGACTGAGGGTTGGGAATTCCAAGGGCTTGCAGGGACTTAAGAGTGACAAAGAACCGAGCTGGCTTGCCAGTGTGTTGTGGGCCCAGTTGTTAACCACATTGTGAGTATGTTACATAAGAAACAAGAGTGTGTGGTAATACTGCTGACCTTTATTCAGGGCTGTATGCCAGGTATAGTTCTGAGCACTTCATGTGTGTCAGCCCATGTAATTTTCACCACTTTGGGAAGTATGTCAAGTTTTCCTGTTTTATAGATTAAGAAACTGGGGGCACCGAGAAATTAAATAAATTGCTGAAGATTACACAAGTACTGGGTGGTGGGGCTTGGGTTTGAATGGAGCCACCCGTGTAACCCCTGCAAGCCACAGTCTGCGCGTGTAACCTTTAGGCTCTATTAACCTAGGGCTTTGGGTCCATGGATGGGCTTGATGACATGGGGTCTGGACTCCTTGAAATCGTCACAACAGTTTCCAGCATAGATGCCTATTTTTTATGGGAAAATGTCAGATTCCCATAGGAGTCCATGACCTCCAGGCACCTGATACTCTGCTGGTTGCATCATTAAAACACACCCTGCAAGGCTGTTCATGCCGTTGACTGAGGACCAGTGAGCACAGTGCCCAGGCCTGCAGGGGAAGCGGGTCGGGTGGCCAGAGTGGGCAGGTGCCCCCAAGCAGATTCACCTCCCCACTCACTGTGCTCCTGTCCTGGCTCAACCGTGGCCCAGGGCAGAGGGCTGCCCCTATTAGTGGGAAATGGGTCATATTGGCAACCTGGGAATAAACAGGACCGATCACCCCAGCCTTCCTGCCTCCACCCAGGAAACCTGCCCCTTCTTGCCCTGCTCTCAGCTGGGATTGCAGAGTCCCTGGAAAGTTCTAGACACTCCTGATCTCCAAGCTGTGGTATGTGCCCCTCCCCGTTCCTACCCCAGGTCAACCCTTACTTGTTCTTCTGGTCAGTTCAGGTGCTGTTTCCCACTTCCACCAGGAAACCTTCCATGCCCCTGCCCCCCCCAGGGAGTTAAGCGCCCCTCATGCTACCCACCCTCCCTCTCCCCACTATCACGTTCCCACTGAATTGTAAATGCCTGTTTTCTTAACTGCCTTGGGTTCTCCGTTGGTGCTGGCACGTGTTAGGGACTAATTATAGAATATCAGAACGAAGAGCCCCCAGAGATCATCTGGTCCAAGCCCGTCTTTAATGGGCCACAAGCCCAGAGAGGGGCAGAGTGTGTCCTGGGTCACAACAGCATGTCATGGCAGAACTGGGAGCAGACCTGGATTCCAAGGTATGTCCTCATTTCACATCCCTGCCTCTTGCTTCTGAGCACATCTTTTAAAAACTTTTCTCTTATTTTCACAAAAATAATGATTATTGTGGAAACTTGAGAAAACAAAAAAGCAAAGTAAAATCACTCAGATAATCTTTGTTAGTGGTTATTTTTTGATTTAGTACCAGTTTCTGGCCTATGCATAAAAATTTTTAACAGAAATATGACTATGCCTATTGTTTTATAAGTGTTTTCCACTTTAACAATATATATGGTAATTCTAGTTCTATTTCAGTAAATGTCCTTCCACATACTGTGAATGGCTTGCCTGGGATTCTGCACATGTTTGCACTATAATTACCAAAGATAATGCCCTATTGTTGAGCATTTGCTATTGTAAACAGCACTGGGATTGGAATTCCTGTGGGGGCACTCTACACACTTCTGCAGTTACTACCTCTAGGCTCAGTTGGGTCTCTTGTGCTCTGCCCCAGCTGGGCACACCTGTAGCCTTGAGGCTGGGAGGGATTTGATCTTCATCCCCAAGTCGGCCTCTCAGGCTTACATTCTCATCCTGGCCATGCCAGCCCAGGAAACCACACCTTCTGCTGGCTTTTAGCATCTGCTTCCCATCATGTTGGAGGGAGACTGGCAGGCTGTGGTGGGGGGTGATGTTTGGGGTGAGGAAATAATTGGGGCCTTTGTTTCATGGGTGTGGGTGTGGGGGTCCTCATTAACTGTCCAGTGACACCATTACAGGCAGCATGTCCTGGGGGGGGTCAGGCTGAGGGGGAAGCGGGAGCCAAGCCTCTGGCTGCCTGGTTGGACAGATCCAGTGAGGGATGGTTTCCTGCTGGTGCCTCAGCAAGCTCGGGATCCTCAAAGTAGGGAGTTTCATCACCCTCTGTCCTGGCTGGTACCAGCAGCTGTGGGCACCGACCCCGAGGAGGAGAGATCCTGTTGCATTAGGGGCAAATAATAACAGCTGCCACTGAAGTGGTGTTATGCCAAGCTCCTTGAACACATGTACTCAGTTACCCTGTGACTGCAGCCCTACACTGCAAGGCTGGTGAACCCACCGATGCTGGAGAGGGCATCGCTCTCTGTTCTCATCAGCTGTGACACAGCCAAGCCACTGATGGGTCGCAGCCCGTGGTTTGAGTCCTGGCTTGGCTGCGCTGCCCAAGCCTCAGACCTTCCTCTGTTGGGTGGGGCTGCTGGGTGCATTCAGAAGGAGAAATGGTTGGGGATGCTCTGCAGGTAAGTCAGAGGAGACTGAGGATGTGGTGTTTGGTCATGATTTAGAATTCCACCTCTAGCTCCCAGACCTTGCAGATGTGAATTGTACCGCTTCTGCCTTCCTGCTTCTGGAGTTTTCCTTGGTCTGGTCTTGGTCTCTGATAATTATAATAAATAGCAACTACTATTGTAGACAATCATATGCTAGGTAGGTACTATGCTAAGTGATTTATACACATGCTGGACTTGCTCCCCCCAGCCTTGCGTGAGGTGGGTATTATTGTCAGCCTTATTTCACAGATGGGGCAGCTGAGGCTCGGAGAGATTAAGGAGCTTGCCCCAAGTCATGTGACCAGCTTGGGCAACAGGGCTTAAACCTGGGCCCGCCTAGGTCAGGTCTTATGTGCCCACAGTCAGTGGGCCCCCACGTATCACACTCTGACTTTCTACCTTCTGATGCTCCTGTTCTCCGCAGCCTTGGCCCCAGAGACCCCACCGAATGAGCGGCATGCAGCACCCCCACATCTGCCTGGTGTCCTACGGCCCAGTGCCCCGCCCCCCCAGGAGGCCCTGACACCCTGGGGGCACTTCTGCTGTGTACAGGACCACGTTGGGATTTGCCATGGTGACATAAAGGGGCGCAGAGAAAGGAAGGAGCGCAACCAGTCTGCGGACTGTGCCCCTGGCTGGGAGGAAGGACCAGGGGCCCGGATCCCCACTCCTGCTGCCCACTGAGGGCCTCGCTTGTTAAATCTCTGTGAATCTGTTGGTCAGTGACAACTCTAGTGTCTCCTCCTGCGTGGGGCCTTGGGGTGGCCAGGGCAGGCCGGGCCTCTGGTGGCTGAGGTCTCGGGGGCCAGGATGCCTGCTCTGGCGCGCCTCCGCAGGCTGTGTCGGCACGTGTCCCCACAGGCTGTCCTTTTCCTGCTGTTCATCTTCTGCCTGTTCAGCGTTTTCGTCTCGGCCTACTACCTGTATGGCTGGAAGCGGGGCCTGGAGCCCTCGGCAGATGCCCCCGAGCCTGACTGTGGGGACCCACCCCCCGTGGCCCCCAGCCGCCTGCTGCCACTCAAGCCCATGCAAGCAGCCATCCCTTCTCGCACAGACCCATTGGTGCTGGTGTTTGTGGAGAGCCTCTACTCGCAGCTGGGCCAGGAGGTGGTGGCCATCCTGGAGTCCAGCCGCTTCAAGTACCGTACAGAGATCGCACCAGGCAAGGGTGATATGCCTACACTCACTGACAAGGGCCGCGGCCGCTTTGCCCTCATCATCTATGAGAACATCCTCAAGTACGTCAACCTGGATGCCTGGAACCGGGAGCTGCTGGACAAGTACTGTGTGGCCTATGGCGTGGGCATCATCGGCTTCTTCAAGGTATGCGGGGAGCAGGGTCCACCAGCAATTAGGGCTTCCAGCTGAGTTTGAATGCCATCTCTACCCTTGTTAGCTTGAATGCCTGACTTTTCTCATAAAGTGGGGGCCATGGTAGCGCCTACCTCCTGGGGTTGTCACGAAGTTAATGGGTAAGTATATGTAAAGCACAGGAGTGCACAGTGCCTGGTGCATAGTAAATGCTTTTCAAGTGTTAGCTTTTTTTAGGGCTGCTGGCCAGACATGGGTCCTGGCGCACAGCAGGCACTTGCCTAGAGGAGACGCCAGGGATAGGTGCAAGGTAGGAGATGATATGCTCTGCTAGGTCCCTCAAAACTTCTCATGGCAGTCCTCCCAAGGGATAGGTGTGTCCCCATTTTGCAGATGGGCAAAACACGGCTCAGGAGGGTTATCTATCTGAGGCTATGTAGCCTGTAAGTGGGAGAGCAGGGTTTGAACCCAGACTTAGACAGATTGGGCTCTGGATCCTAGGCTCTTTCCTTTTGGCTGTGGTGGGGTGTGGAGTTTATGTACCTCCTGAACCAGGGCCATTTTGCACTGGAAGAAAGAGGAGAAAGAAATCCCAGTGGGTAGGTGAACTGTTCTGGTCTCTGTGGGGCTCCTAAAACAATGCCTGGGATCAGAGTCCTTGCTTAAAGTGGTGTGGAGAAGCTGTCCTTGGGGAGGAAGTTGGGAACAGCTGGATGGGAGATCCAGAGACTCTGGCCAGAGAACTCTGACCTGCACAATGGGTGGTTGGGACTCTAGTTGGGTGCTTGGGGGCATCTGTTCCTTCATTCAGTAAATATTTACTGAGCACTTACTATGTTCCAGGTCCTTTGCTAGGCACTGGGGACACAGTGGTGATCAAAGTGTGCAAAGTCCCTGCTGTCATGGAGCTGCCATTTCAGTGCAGCAGGGTGGGGTGGGTGACAGATAATGAGCAAACAAACATACCACGTGGCAGGTGGTGGTAAGTACAAAAAGAAATAAAGCAGGGAATGGGCACAGGGTGATGGGTATGGGTGGTTGATGCAGTTTTTGATAGAACAGCCAGGGAAGTCATCTTTGATAAAACGACTGGAAGGAAGTGAGAGAAGGACCGCGTGGCTGTCTGTGTGGAGGGCCTTCCAGGGAGAGGGAATGGTCAACATGCAGGTCCTGAAGCAGGATTTTGCTTGGCATGAGTGGGGAGAGGAGGAATGGGGTAAGAAGTGGCTCGTGTCCACTGACAGATGTGCAGGCATTCCCAGGATTGCTGTGCGCTGGGCCCTGTGCTCTGTGCCGGGAGGAGCCTGGTCTAGCTGAGGGTTCCCACAGCGTGTTCCTTCATGCACTAATGCAGCAGGATGCTCTGTCACTGAAAAAGGCTTTGTCGGCCAAGATACTGAAGGCGCTTAGAAGTCCGGCTGCAGAGCAACCTAGTGAGATTCGCTTCCCAACTTGCTTGATCACAAAGCCCTTTTTTCACAGAGCAGCTCTGAGAAAGGCTGGCCTGGTTTACGGCTTTACAGTGGCATAACGTCAGATGGTCATTGTCTGGCTTCTCTTTTATCCTGGACTCTGTTCCATTTCCTGCCACCATGAGCTTCATTAAGTTTGACTCAGAGCCCAGGTCTGAGAAACATCACAGTGGCTGACATTTACTGAGTGCGCACCCAGCGCCATGCACTGTCCTCTGTGCCGTCTGCACATTAACTTATTTAACACTCATAAACCATCCTCCATGGCAGGTGGATATCATCCTGACTTTAGAGGGAAGGAAACTGAGGCAAAGAGGAGTGAAGAAATGTGTCCATGGTCACACCTCTAACAAGTACAGACCTAGAATTTGAATCCAGGTAGTCTGGCTGCAGAGGCTTTAGTCTTAACCACTGTGTGAGGAGTCCAGGAGCCTCAAATACTGTTTATTTAGGAGAATTTGCATCAGGGGCCATATCCAGCACACACAGCTCCCACAGTACTCAGGGACCAGGCTGTAAGCTGCAGTCATGGATGGGCACAGGTGGTTCAACAGAACTTAGATCACACCTGGCCCCAGTTCCTTGCTCTACAGAAGGTGAACACGAGACGCAGGGAGAGGCAGGGATGTGCTCAGAGTCTCACTGTGGGGTCAGTGGCAATTCCAGGTCTTGCTCTTCCTACCTTACTGCGTAAGGTAAGAACTCCTGGGTTTTGAGCAGAGGCCTGTGACTTCCTGCTCAAATGGGCGCCCCCTGGTGGTCAAGTTGCATCTTTCGACTCTTTGCAAGGCTTGCTTCAGGGCAGGTTTGTGGACTCCAGGGGGCTGGAGATTCTTACTTGCCAATTCACCCTGGTGCTGCATTTCCAGGTCAGTGTGAAAGCAGGGGCCACAAAGTCCAGGCCCTTGTTCAGGTCTTTCTGTCACTCTTATAAACAGGTGACTTTGGGCAGGATACTTAGCGCATCTGTGAAGTGGGCTGATCACAGCACTTGCCTCGCTGGGCCATGTTGAAGATAGAACCAGACAGTAGGTGGGAAGCACTAGCACAATGCCTGGGACCCAGAGCCGCTCCGAAAATGGGCAGGTGCTGTGCTTTGTCCTCTCCATGGTCAGTGGACACAGCTGGTGGTAGCACTTGGTCTTGTGACTCTGACCAACACGTGCCCCTGGGAGGTCCTCGAGGGTGGGAGCCAAGCTTCGTCGGTAGGCTGGGTTCCTGGCATTGCAAGTCCAGGTGGCCTGGGGCTGCACACATCTGGCAGAAGGCTGACAGGGCTCCTGACTTCTTTATTGTGCATTTAGTATGTGCCAGATGTTGAGCTCATTGCTTTGCAGGCCTTATGTTGTGGAATCTCACAAGTACCCTGTGAAGCAGGCACCTTATTTATAGGTAAGAAATGGGCTGGAAAAGTTAAATGGCTGTCTAGAGTGACACAGCTAGTAAGCCAGAGGCAAGATCTGACAACGGCACTCAAACCTTCTAACCCAGCCACAAGTGGGCATGTCAGGACAAACAGCAGTGGTGGGCAGCCTGAAGCCCAGAGAGGAGCAGTTTCCAAGGTCGTCCAGTTAGTTACTCTTAAGTTCTTGCCAGGTCTCCCAGTTTCTGGATCCGGGCTCTTCCTTCCTCTGCCCAATGATCCCATTGGAAAAATTCAGTGTCTCTGGAGGGGGTCCTCAGTGCTGAGGAACAGGAGGGACTCCCCACTGTGGCCCTCAGTCTCTCCACTCCCTTCCCCAGCTGGTTCCTCTCACTGCTGACCAGAGTGGACCATCACAGCCTGCCTTTCCCCCTTCCTCCTGCTTGAGCCGCCAGTGTCTGGCAGTTAGCTCAGGATCGGGGCTTTGAAACAGGATCCCCAGTGCCTGTGGTCATGTGGCCTCCCAGGCCACAGCAGGTGATGGACAGCCTGAAATGTCAGTGGCTCCACTGCCTTTGTCCCCACGCAGCCCAAGCAGTTCCCGTCCTTGGCCAGTGCTGGCTTAGCAGTCTTGGGGAGCCTGGGGCTGCGGAGGTGGTCTCTGAGGGGGCTCTGCATTGGGTCTCAGAGCTTGAGACGGGCTGAGAACTGGGTGGAATGGGGCTTGGGAGGTACTCCTGGTGTGTGGAGAATCTAATGTAGGCCCCTTACTGGGATTTACAAGGCCAGGACCCTGTGTAGCATTTGTGAGAATTAAAAAAAATACAAAACAAAACACTTCTACATGGAGGATATTAGTAAAAGTTGCCCTTCTGGGCAGATGCAGCTCAGGGCTCAGCGCTCAGCGGAGTGTCCTGGAACTGTGCTCACCATGCCAGCTCTCCAGGACGGCTCTGTGTACCACCCCTGCCTCCCTCCCTAGCCTCATTTGGTGCCCTTTGTCCACTCTTGCTTTGTCCCATCCCGCTCATTCTCCACACAGCAGCCAGATGGATCTTTTAAAAATGCAAATTAGAACCTGTCATTCCTCTGTTCAAAACCCTTTGATGGAGTCTTTGATGACTTCCCACTGCCACTTCAAGCCTCCAGGGGGCCTGCGGGTCTGGATTCAGCTGACCCTGCTCCTCTCCCTCTTGATCACTCCGCTGGCCTCTTGCTATTGCTTGACTGTGCCAGGCCTCTGCGTCCTCAGGGACTTTGCACTTTCTAGTCTTTGCACTTGGCCCCTTCCTCTCCCCTCGTTGATGGTTACTCATTCTTTCTATCTCAGTTCAACAGTCTCTTCTCCAAGAAGCCTGTCCTGAGCCAGCGGACTGCCCGCTTACCTACTCTTCTAGAACTATGAACCTCCTCTGGTAGCAGGTGCCACATGGGAGTTTTTTGTTTATTTCTGCAGTTTTGATTGCTGTTTCTCTTCTCTGCTTGACTTTAAGGTTCACAAGGGCAGGAGTCATGTCTGTTTTTTCTCACTGTATCTCTGGCTTACTATAGTGCCTGGCACTGTTAGTAGCTGTGGACTGAACAAAGGAAACCTGTGTTGAACAGTTTGGAAACCCCAGGCAGTGGGGTCAGGTGTGTGGGCTCCAGGGCCAGACCCTCAGGGCTTGAACTGTGCTCCCTCTCGAACCCTGTGCTCCCGAGGCAGCACGCCCTCCAGCCTCAGTTTCCTTACGGCAAAGGAGCCCACCTCCTGCAGTTGGTGTGATGCCACTGGCCTCGTTTGAAGCACTCTGCCAGGATTGACACTCCACCCTCCACCACCCCATGCGGTGGTCACCATCATTAGCCACATTTTACAGCAGAGGAAATTGAGGCACAGAGAGGCTGCATAACCTGCCCAACACCAGGCAGTTTGGTGGCAGAGTCCATGCTCTTAACCACTCGACTTTCCTCTGTGATTTTGGCAAATTACATAGCCTCTCTGGACCTTCATCTCATCTGTAAAATGGGAGCGACAGTGACACCTCCATCATGCAGTCACTGCAAGGATGAACAGCATCCTTGCATGCAACGTTTATGAATCAGTCCCTGGCTTTGGTAAGCACCTCATACATGTTGCTAGTATGTTACCATGACAGGTGGCACTGGGTTGGCCCTGTTAGGTTAGCACAGGGCCAGGGATGTAAGCCCTCCACGAATGTTAGTGAATGCTGTTGATGTTGCTGTTGTGAGCCCACAGCTGAGATTCCGTGGGCCCTTGGAGTTCTACGGCTGATGGCTCCATTCCCCTCCCTGCCCTACCCCGGCTGCAGGCCAACGAGAACAGCCTCCTGAGTGCACAGCTCAAAGGCTTCCCCCTGTTCCTGCATTCAAACCTGGGCCTGAAGGACTGCAGCATCAACCCCAAGTCCCCGCTGCTCTATGTGACACGGCCCAGCGAGGTAGAAAAGGGTGTGCTGCCCGGCGAGGACTGGACTGTGTTCCAGTCGAACCACTCCACCTATGAGCCGGTGCTGCTGGCCAAGACGCGCTCGTCCGAGTCCATCCCGCACCTGGGCGCAGACACCAGCCTGCACACCGCGCTCCACGCCACCGCGGTCCAGGACCTGGGTCTGCACGATGGCATCCAGCGCGTGCTGTTTGGCAACAACCTCAGCTTCTGGCTGCACAAGCTCATCTTCGTCGATGCTGTGGCCTTCCTTACAGGCAAGCGCCTCTCGCTGCCTTTGGATCGTTACATGCTGGTGGACATCGATGACATTTTTGTGGGCAAGGAGGGCACACGCATGAAGGTGGAGGACGTGAAGGTATGGCTGGTGGGGTGGGGTCTTGCCCCCTGTCAAAGCTTGGTGTAGCCCCTCATAACTGCTGTCTGCATCTCCTCCATGCTCTGAGTCCCCCTCCCTCAGTCATTTGGTTTGGTTAATTGTCTTATTAGAAACAAATGTCACTTAAAATGACATTGAAGTATTGAATATAGAGGAATTTTGTGTCGAGTGTGGAGCTTGAGAATATATCTGTGGAGGGAGAGACCCACTCACTGAAACCCAGAGGTGGGAGGTGTTGAGGGTTGTTTATCTGTCTTTTAATCCAGATATGATTTTTCACTCTCAAAAATGTTTATATTAGTACCAGAGCCCCTACAACACTCTTAAAACAAGAATTAGAGCTTGAACTATACACAAGGCATATTTTAACTGAGGTCTGTATAGGTGGCAGAATGCATGTGTTTAGTTCAAAAAATGTTTACCAAACTAAACTGTATGCAAAACACTTGCATCCCATGAAATTTTACACACATGTATCACTATTAAAGAGAAGCTTGCAAATTAAGCAAGTCATTAAAATACAGTTTTCATCCACTCACTATTTTACTCAGTCACTTGCAAAGGAACTGACTTCACTAGTGTAAATGGAGAAATCAGTATCATTTGCCATAAATAGAGGGCGACCATGACAATAGAGCCAGTGAAAACAAACATGGGGATTAAATTCTAGAGATACTGCTGTCTCCTGACCGCCTGTCTTTTTATCTGAGATGAGCGAGCGTTAGAAACATATTAGCACCAGACCAATACTTCTTTTTGATGTTAGGAGGAGGATTGAAGTAGACTTGCATGAGGAATGCTTTCCTCCCTGAGTGATTCAGAGAGTGCTGAGTTCTTGGTCTTGAGATCACTGTTGGCACTGGCCCTTGGGCCAGGAAGGGGTTTGTCCTCCCACCTCTGTCAGGAGGGAACTCTCCTCTCTTCCTCACACCCCCAGAGAACAGAAGAACAGATGGCGTTGGGAAACAGGCACTGCCTGGGAGAGTAAAGACCTGGGTTCAATTCCCATTTGACTGTAACTGACTGGGTGACACGGGCAAGTCCCTCCCCATGTCTGAGCCTCAGGGGTGAAATGGCAAGAGGGGGAGGATGGGAGGCTTTCTGGCTGTTTCCTGGTGCCCCAGGGGTTTCACAGAGGGGCCCAGAGGGCTGCAGAGAGGGGCACATACAGACAGACCAGGCTCTGCACCCTTCGGGATCCTGCTTCCTGGGACAGGGCCGTGTTGCTTTGATCTGTTTTACTTTACACATGGTATTTGGTCCTGAGATTTCACTTCTTCAAGGGCTCCTGTTGAAAGAGTTTTAAGATGATTCCTGTCGAGCCTTCTAGCCCCACAGTTTCAGCAATACCATGACCTACCTCTCAAAAAGTAGGTTGTTGTTTTCTAAGACAGTGTCCTGGTGGCCCGTCTGTGCTCTCTCCTGTGTAGCCTGGGTCTCTGCTGCCTGTCATGGTGAGGCCTTGAGACTGGTCCAGGGTCAGCCTCCTGAGGAAAGCAGGCTGCCAGGCCCACTGCGGCCCCTGTGAGCCCTGGGGTCGCCCTTCTCGGTTCTTACCTTTCCCATTTTTAGGGTGAAGGGAATGACAGCAGTTTGGAGCCATTTCTGTAGAGGAATGCTAAGAAAGACCCTCCTCTGTGCACTTAGTGTAGGTTGCAAAGTGCTTTGCCAGCCAGGGTTCTAATTATTGCCTTAAACATCCTTGTGAATCAGAAAGGGCAAAGTCGGCTTTTTTTTTTCCTTTAATCCAAGTACAGGCTACAACTAAGCCTTTCTTTCAGAGACATGAATGTCACTTCATTAACATGTACAGTACTGGCTGTACAGTGTGATTTAAATAATACCCAGAGCAGCTGCTAATTCAGGGCTCAGTGAGTGCCAGGCTCTGTGCTCAGCCCTTTCTGTGCATTGCCTTATCTGATCGTCACAGCAGCCCTGTGAGGTGGTCATTGCTGTAAGTCCCATTTTACAAAGGAGGGCACTGAGGCTCAGAGAGGTAAGGTAATCTGCCCAAGGACACACAGCTAAAACAGACATATCCACCAGGTAGTGATGGCCTTGGTAAAATGTCAGGGTAGCCCCAGGAGGGCCAGGACTTTTGGTTTGCAAAGTGTTCTGATAATAAAGTCTTACAGGTTTCTTAACCGTCTGTGCATGATGCAGGATAGGGATTTTTTTGAGTCCTGACCCCAGAGTACAACCGTATGTTTGTTTCAAGTGTCAGCATCCCTTCATTGACTTGCATAGTATTGCGGGGGCCATGCATGGGAACGTGGTGCTGCTAGGTGCACAGTAGATCTTTGGAAAAATTGTGGTCCTTCAGTATCAGCCTTGCAGTTGCCAGTGAGGAGAAATCTTCCGCATTTGACAGATAAAGACCTGAGGCTCACAGTGGCGGTGATCACAGACATAGCAATACCACCACTTACCAAATACCCAGCAGTTTTACATGCAGTATCTCATTTAATCGTCCCAAGAGCCCCATGAGGGAGGTATTATCTTCATTTCACACTTGGGGAAACTGAGGTCTAGAGAAGTTACAAAGCTTTCCCAATGACACAAGGCAGAGCCAGGCGGGTCTAAGTCATCTCTTGCCAGAGAGGCCCAGTGCCACAGGGTCTGGGACATGTGCAGTCTCACAGGGCCCCACTCTCAGAAGGGGACCACACAGGGTTTAATGTTCTGCTCTTGCTTTCTTGACATTCTTAATAATTTTTGAGCAGGAGTCCCACATTTTTGTTTTTTAGTAGGTCCCACAAACTTTATAACTGTGGTCCCTCAGTGGGAAGAGCAGGGTGCCCCTGGGTTCCTCCTCACCCCTGTTCTCCCCCTCTGCCCATTCTAGGCCCTGTTTGATACACAGAATGAACTGCGTGCACACATCCCAAACTTCACCTTCAACCTGGGCTACTCAGGGAAATTCTTCCACACAGGTGAGTGGGCTTGCTTCCGCCCTGGCTGGCGACCTCCAGGGGCCCTCCATGTCCAGACCTCTGGAGCGCGGTGCCACGGGGGCAGCAGGTAGGCTGACAGGCCCACAGTCGGGCCATATTCGGTCACAGAGAGCCCACAGAGCAGTCGGAGCTCCAGGTGGAGGACGCCTGGGGACAGCCCCGCCGCAGCAGTGGCTCCCACTCAGTCCTCTCTGGCCTCAGGCTCTGCTCTCCTGGGAAGCTTCTCCATTTTGTCTCCCCCTCATCCCCAACTTTCACAATCTACTTCTGCTTAAAAAAATAATTGGTTGAACTTTAAGAAGATTACAGAAATATCATAGAAAGAGAAAATGCCCTGTAATTGTACACACCTGGAAATGGACTGTCATGGGTTTATTTTCAAGTGTTAGGGGTGAAGGTTGAGAGCAGTAGGCTCCTTCCTCTCTTGGGCTCTCCCAAGTTCCTCACATGCTGCCCTCTGGTAACTGGGCAAGAGGGCATAACCCGTGAGCAGTCACTGCCCAGAGCATTCGCTCTCGTGCCTTCCGCTTAGGCCACAGTGAGGTCAGCCTAATGAACTCCAGGCAAGCCCCTATCAGTCTGCAGTTCTGGGGTGAAGGGGTGCAATATAGCCTGAAAGCCAAATAAGAGGAACATTGGCTTGTCCCTGTGCATTCATAGCCTTAACCCATGACGTATCAGAAGTAGTTGTAGTAATATACTGAGTCAGGATTAAACATCCTGTATATATACAAAGAGCTTTTACAAATCAATAAGTAAAAGACAAGTAGCCCAAAAGAAAAAAATAGGAGTAAGATCAGAGCAGGCATGTCAGAGCTGGAAGAAACCCTTAGCCCCTGAACCGTGCATCATACAGATGGGGCCCAAGAGCCCAGAGAAGAGCAGGACTTGGCCAAAGGCACCCACTGAGTCAAGGCTACACTCTGCACTGAATCCCGGGCCCTGCAGTGGGGCCCTGTCTGCTCCCATGCTGTAGCCCGGGTGACTCTTCCAAGCGGCTCTGAGGCTGGGGGTGGCCTTGCACACCCGAGAGGGCTTCATGGCAGGTGGGCTGGGCTGAGCTGCCTGTGCTTGGGCCGCAGGTACTGATGCTGAAGACGCTGGGGACGACCTGCTGCTGTCGTATGTAAAGGAGTTCTGGTGGTTTCCTCACATGTGGAGCCACATGCAACCCCACCTTTTCCACAACCAGTCTGTGCTGGCCGAGCAGATGGCCCTGAATAAGAAGTTCGCTGTCGTGAGTAAGATTCCCTACAGGGCAGAGCTGGGTGGGCTAGGGGCTGGGTTGGGGGACTGCACTGCTGGCCTCTCGCTGCTTTTGCAGTTCAGTCTGACAGCTTTTTAATAACACCTTTATAGCCACGGTCTCACTGAAGCCTCACAGAGCCCTCAAGAGGCAAGTGTTGGTAGCCTTACTTCTAGACAAGAAATCAAAGCTCAGACCATACCAGCTAATAAGATGTCTAGCCAGGACTGAACCCCAGGCCTGTCTGCTGCCGGAGCTCAAGCTCTTCTCATAGTCAGGCTAGAGCAGGAGGCTGCAGGAGGCTGGAGGGGCGGCCAGCCAGGAGGGACTGGAGCCCACCAGCCAGGTAGAGGTCAAGAGAGGCAGGAAAAGCTCCCGTCCTTGTTCCTCACTCCTGGGTGCTGGCGGACATGAACACTGGGCCGAGAGTCCCTCACTCTGAGACTCTGGGCACGTCCTTTCCCCTTCCTGGGCCTCAGCTTCCCATTTGTACCATGAAGGCTTGGACCTACGCCCTGCCATTCTAGCCTCTGATTTCCCTCTCCTGTTCTACAAAGAGAAATAAGGCCCAGAGGAGAAGGAACCCCATGCTCACCCTGCCCGGCCCTTCTCTCCCCAGGAGCATGGCATTCCCACAGACATGGGGTATGCAGTGGCGCCCCACCACTCGGGCGTGTACCCCGTCCATGTGCAGCTCTACGAGGCCTGGAAGCAGGTATGGAGCATCCGTGTGACCAGCACGGAGGAGTACCCTCACCTGAAGCCGGCCCGCTACCGCCGTGGCTTCGTCCACAATGGCATCATGGTGAGTGGGCCTCTGGCAGCTAGGGAGGCAGGAGTGCATGTGCTGTCCTGGGAAGCATGGCTTTGGTGAGCTAGTTAGGGGTTTCAGGCCAGTTTCTGCTGTGCCCTCGGCACCTGAGGCTCTCTGTCACAGGGAAGGTGGGCTGCCGCAGTGCCCCTTTCCTGAGCTGCTTCTTAGGTTTTGAGATGGGGATCAGAGGGATGAACATTCTCTAAAGGGGCCTCCGTCTCATTCATTGGCTCATTTACAAATTTTTCATGAGTTTCTACTTGGTGCCTGGCCTTTTCTGGGTACTGGGGATACAGAACTGCACAAAATCAACAAAGCCCCCTGCCCATGTAGACCTGACATTCTAGTGGCAAGAGACAGTGTGCTCATAAGTGGTTGTGTATACGATGGTCAGATGGTGACAGGTACCCTGGAGAAGAATCAAGCAGGGAAGGGAGGTAGGGAGTACAGAGAGGAGAAGCTATTTTGAATAAGATGGTGAGAGAGGTCCATCCTGGGGATGAGCCATGCCACTGTGGGCGGATGAGCCCTTAAGGCAGAGAAAACAGCATGTGCCAAGGCCCTGGGGCAGGCTCGTGCTGGGTGGGTTTGAGGACCAACCAGGAGGCCAGTGTGGCTGGAGGGGAACAAGTCAAGCGGAGGCAGTAGGGAATGAGGGCAGAGGGGCTGTGGGCCAAATCGTGTAGGACCATGTAACACCATCGGAAGAACTTCAGCTTTCAGTCTGAGATGGGAAGACTTCCAGTGGATCACTATTAGGGTCTGACTCTATCTTAAAAAGATTTCCGTCATTCTGGCTGCTCTGAGTTGCAGAGACGGTAGGGAGACAAAGTGAGAAAAGCAGGGAGACCAGTTAGGAGGCCGCTGCAGGCTTCCAGATGAGAGACGGCGGGGGCTGGAGCGATGGAGACACGGTGTTGGGGTGTGATCAGGTTCTGGACCTAATTTAGAGGTTCTGCCGATGAGCTGGGTATAGGGTGTGGGAGGGAGAGATGGGTCGGGGATGCTTCCAAGGTTTTTGGCCAGCACCCCTGGGAAGATTAGTTGTCACCAGCCAGGTGGGGTAGCTGTGGGAAGGCCACATTCGTGCTTTTGTCTGTTCGTCCATCTATCCATCCATCCATCTACTGACCTACTGACCTTGATACCAGCATTTGTACTTTCTCTGGGGATGAGGTGACCAGACAGGGGAGTTCCCTGCTCTCTTGGGGCCCACGGTTGCATGCGAGGAGACAGATAACTGGTTAACCCAGTTAGTGACCCAGAGTGTTCCCAGGCAGGTTCTCCTGCTATGCAGGGGTTGCAGAGCGTGCCTGGAAGAGCTGCTTTAAAGAGGTCCAGGGTCCCACTGGGCAAATAGTCCATGTTTCCAGAAATATTCTCACTTGCCTGTCTCTGTTACTTTTGGGTCTGCTCATTCGGTACGGAGAATAGCAGTGAAGTATGTAAAACGGCCAGGGCCTGTGGGCTCAATGGGAGAACGTCACAGGCCATGGTAAATCCTTGGGGAGAAGGCCCCCCAGAGTGGGGGCTGTGTGGTCACATAAGAGGCCGCCTTTCTGAGGAGACACCCTGTCTGTTCTCCTGAAGAAGTGTCCTGCCATCACCATCCATGCCTGGAGACGCCATAGCCGCCCCTCTGCCCCACCCGCAGGTCCTCCCCCGGCAGACCTGCGGCCTCTTCACCCACACCATCTTCCACAGCGAGTACCCCGGCGGCTCCGGCGAGCTGGACAAGATCATCCGCGGGGGCGAGCTCTTCCTCACTGTGCTCCTCAATCCTGTGAGTGGCGGGCCGCCGGCGGCTTGTCTGCGGCCACGCGGGCCCTCCCGGCCTGGCATGGAGGGGGTGCGAGCAGCTGGGAGGGCTGCGGGTCGGGAGCCCACTCTCCAGCCCCGACTCTGCCCCTGCTCTGCTGCATGACCGTCGGTGGAGAAGCCAAGCTGTCTTTTTTTTTTCTTTCCATAGTCTTGAACTTCAGTACAGTAGTGTTACCGTTTTTGTTTGTATTCTCTTTCCAATCTCTGTGTGTATATAAATATGTAAATGTTATGTATTAAATATATATATATATATATACACTAAACCTGTTCACTTGAACTTTCTGGGCCTCTCTGCCCTTATCTGTAAAGTAGAAATAATCATCCATATTTTAATCATATTGAATAGATATCAAGTTGGGGGTGGTGTTCAGCTTTATGAGATAACTGAGTACTCCTTATCTTCTTTGCACCCCCTGCCAAAACAACACCAAAGAATACCCAAGCACTGTGGGCCAGCTTCCCATTTCAGGGCTGTACCAGTTAGTGGCAGTCAGACCTGGACTCACCTGGCTGTGTCTAGCCCAAGGTCGCACAGAGGGTTTGCTGACGGTCCCAGTGAACCCTGGACCGGTCATCGAGCGCCTCTGGAGCAGCAGCAAGATGCTGACCAGCCCTGCCTCCCCCCTCCCCTCCCCTGGAGCAGATCAGCATCTTCATGACACACCTGTCCAACTATGGGAATGACCGCCTGGGCCTGTATACCTTCAAGCACCTGGTGCGCTTCCTGCACTCCTGGACCAACCTCCGGCTACAGACGCTGCCTCCCGTGCAGTTAGCACAGAAGTACTTCCAGATCTTCTCCGAGGAGAAGGACCCGCTCTGGCAGGTGGGTGAGGGGTGGCGGCCTGCATGCCTTGTCCCAGGGATAGGATGCCCACCACTCACAGGCATGGGCTCCAGACATGGGCGCAAGGGCTTGGCCCTCACAGCCTCATACTCTTTCTCAAGGTGATACTCAAGTGCACACTTGGTCACCAGCATGGGCACACTCGCTTGTTCTTGCACACATGTTTGTACACACCTCCCGCACAGAGCTATGTGCACGCCCGCTTGTTCACAGTCCCTGAGAAAACAGCACTGCGGAACTAGAAGTGCATGTGGGGAGGGTGAAGTATAGAAAGCACATGTCTGGCCTGCCTGGACTACCTTTGCTCTGAGCCCTGGGAAAGGGGATTGATGGGAAGGTTTTGGGGGACAGTTCTTGGGGAAGTCTGCCCATAGGGGCTGTTAAAATGGAAGCGGAAGCTGGAATTGGCAGTCTCATAGTTCAGACCAGGGGTCCACAAACCATGGCTTGTGGACCAAATCTGGCCTGCAGAATGTTTTTGTAAATAAAGCTTTATTGGAGCCCAGCAATGGTTGTTCTGGTATGCACCATTTATGGCTGCTTTCATGCTGCAGCAGCAGGGCTGAGTAGCTGCAACAGAGACCAGATAGTACCCAAACCTAAACTATTTACTAAATATTTGCCAAAAGATTTATTCAACTTCATAAAAGGGTTTACTGACCCCTCGTTCAGGCATAGCTCATCTACTTAGATTAAGCACGTGCTCCTGAGCTCCTGTAAGGGCCAGAACCGGGCTGAGCATTTTGCTGGGACTGACCAGAAGTGGCCCCTGCCTGCCAGCAGCACAGGTGTCCTGAGGTGGGACGTGAGAAGGCCACACAGAGTCAGCACTGTAAGAGCCACACGTCCATGTGCAATGGGAGTCCACTCATTTGTTTTTGGGCCCCACTAATATCCCTTCCCTTGTTATTTTAGGACCCCTGTGAGGACAAACGGCACAAAGACATCTGGTCTAAGGAGAAGACCTGTGACCGCTTCCCAAAGCTCCTCATCATTGGCCCCCAGAAAACAGGCAGGTCCTTCCACCTCCCCCTCTGCCTGCTGTCTCAGCCACACAATTCTGGGAACCACCTTACCCTGGTGCCACTCCCCAGTAATCTTCCCCCTCTTTCCCTGGAAGTAGGGGTGCCGTTGGGGTGAACCTGAGTTGCCTCTCAGTATGGAGGTGGAATGGGAGTGGAGGGTGGATATGGAATTCCCCTGCCTGTCCTGAACCACACCTCCGTGTCCTCCTGTGAGTTTCCTCCTCTAAGCAGAGAAGCCCAGATCAGTTGTGTGGCAAGTTTGAGCAGGGCCAGGTAAAACCTGTCAGTGCAAAGAGGACAGGGATCAATTAGTCGTGTCTGCCAGAGGTGCAGGAGGGAGAAGAGGTGACACAGGTGCTAAGTGTTTGTCACCCACATACCCTCTAAGGCATGCGCGGGTACTCCCATTTTATGGGTAAAAAACTTGAGGCTCAGAGAAGTTGAGTGACCTCCTTAACATGTTCATTTAGGGAGTGGCAGATCCTGCTCTCAGACCCTGATCTCCATGACCCTGGAGCTGATGCTCTTAATTACCAAGCTCAACAGTCTCCTTCTCTCCTGGGACTTCTCACTGTAGCATATGAACCATAGACTCACACACAGGAAAGGAATGAACTCTAAAGGAGGGGGGAGGTCCTGTGCTGTCAAGGAGGGGAGGGGGCGTGAGTAAGGGACAGGTACCCAGAGGAAGAGGCCTCTGAGCCGGATTTCTTAGCCCTTCAAGAATTTCCTGTCAACAGTCTAGAGGGTCTTGGAGCTCCCTTTCTCTGAGCTCCTCCCAAGTGCCAGAGACTGAGGCCCAGAGCTGGAAGGGACCATCGGAAACCATCTAGTTCTGGGATTATGAGGAGACATTGACTGATTGCATGTGGCTGTTGGAGTTCAGTGGTGATGAGTGTAGGCCAAGTTCTTGTTTAGTGATGAATGCTGTGATGGGTTGGTGATGTCTACAGTGGGTGGAGGAGTTGGGGTGCCCACATGCACGTCATGTATTTGGCCAGGGTCTAGAATAATTCCTGTATTGTATAGATGAGGAAACTAAGCCCCAGAGAAGGGAAGGGACCTTCCCAGGCTCTTCTAGTGGGTAATGAAGAGCTAGGACCAGAACCCAGGATTTCAGACTCCATCTTTGTGTGGGGGGCTGGGCCCTGGTCTCAGCTGCCTTCTGCCCCCTCAGGCACCACAGCCCTCTACCTGTTCCTGGGCATGCATCCAGACCTCAGCAGCAACTACCCCAGCTCAGAGACCTTTGAAGAGATCCAGTTTTTTAATGGCCACAACTATCACAAAGGCATCGACTGGTGAGTGGGCCTTTTTGTCTGCGGCAGGATGGGAAGGCTGCCATGGAGCTCGCCCAGGAGGGGGCCTGCTGTGGCCGCAGCAGGAAGCGGCTGGCACTTGCTCACACACTGCTGAAGTTCCTGTAAACAGGGACAGAGTGCAGTGACCCTTGAGTCACGATGTTGGAGCCTCGTCACAGACGGGACACTTGTGAGGAAGCCCTTTGCCCCTTTGCATCATCTCCTGGGGTCAGAGCCTGCTGGAAGGCGGAGCCAGCCCCTCCTTTGCTTGTCCTGGAGGAGAAGAAGGACTTTCCCAAGGTCCCAGGAGCTGGGGACAGATCCAAGTGTTCCAACCCGAGAGCTGGCCTTTCCCACTGTTTTGGGTTGACCGTGGAGCAGGAGGTGTTACAAGCCCTTCAGAGGCAGCTCGCTAGCCTTTGGGGAGTTGCCGGGAGAGGCGGTTGAAACTGCAGCTCCCCACAAGAAACTGTCACCAGAGGTCACCTCAGGATACGGGGGCTGCGTGGGAAAGGCTTCATGCTCTGAGTTTTAAAATTTGAATCTTTCTCTACTCTTTGCCTTTTATGACCATATACATTTATTACCCTTATTATTTTTATGTCAGTGATTTACCTGGGTGCAGAGGTCATAGACATTCTTCTGCTTGGTTTTCAGAATTTCTCTGTGTGCTTCTCTGTTTTGTTTGTCTACCTACCTACTTACCCACCTACCTGTTTATCTGTCTGTATCTCTTATTTAAAACCTATTGTAGGCAGAGGTATTATTGACAGTCTCCCTTTTATGGGATTTTAGACAGTTAACGTGCTCTGACACCATATGCTTAGCAATACCTGCAGTTGAGTCTGGGCAGCAGCCCAGCAGCAGATACATTATTATGTCTTTAGCAGATATGTGAGTATTTACAATAAGTAAGATTAATAAGTCAGGTTTTGCTGCCAAATGGTTTTGCTACAAACTTAGGGGAAAAAGGCTTCTGTTTTCAAAGCTTTCTCAATTTAGGTATTATAAATAATGGATTGGGGACATACAAATGCTATTTCATACAGGGAATTCAGAAAGATGAGAGAGCTAGCAATTCCTCAGCCTCATTCCCAAGATTTTGGTTTTGTATGTAGGTGTAGGGTGGAATACAGAAATCTGACAAGCCCCCAGGTGGTTCTAATAAAGGGGTCCCAGGAGAAACCCTGTTTCACACCCTCCCCTGCCTCATCTCCTGGTCCATACTGACAGCCTAGAAAGTACCATCCAGGTCAGCAAAGAAACCCTGCAATCTGGTGGCAGCAGAACGTGTCCCTCTGGTCTGTGCAGGCCTCTGGAGAGTGGGGGCAGTCAGCGGCGCCCCAGCTAACCCCTTAGGCAGTGAGAATTAGGGCTCTGTCAGTTTCATTCTGGGAGCACCTTGTTTTGAATGGAAAGACACACCCTTTCCTGTGCCCCACAACCATATCTTCAGATCCTCCTGACCCCAAGGGCTCCCCTGAAAAGGAATCAGTTCAGAAAAGGGAGACTGCCAAGTGGCTGTTCCATCCAGAATCCCTGCCACAGCAAGTCCTTGTTTTGTTGGGAGCAATGTGCCCTGCTTGCTTTCTGAGGCTGTAGCCCCAGCAAGCCTCACCTCGTGCCGCATTCTGCAGGCCTCTTCCTCATAAGTTTGCCTGTAAACCCCCTCTCTGGGTTTGCTGCAGGTACATGGAGTTCTTCCCTATCCCCTCCAACACCACCTCTGACTTCTACTTTGAGAAAAGCGCCAACTACTTTGATTCAGAAGTGGCACCCCGGCGGGCAGCTGCACTGTTGCCCAAGGCCAAGGTCCTGACCATCCTCATCAACCCTGCGGACCGGGCCTATTCCTGGTATCAGGTGAGCTGGGCCTGGGGCAGGGCCCTGGGTGTGGGGGCACAGTAAGTATTTACTCATTCATTCAGTAAATACTTACTAAGTACCTACTGTTGCCAGCCCTAAGCTAGGCCCCTGGAATGGGTGGTGGGTAAGTCCCACCTCCATGGAGCTCCTAGCCTGGCAGAAGACACGGGCAGAAAACCCAGAAAACTGTTGCATCCTAGCCAACGGTCACCTACCCACTCTCCTAGCTTTGTGGGGGTCCTGCCACTGATTCTGACACCAAGAGGGGGAGGCTGGTTCCATGTTGATGAAGCTGAGAGTTGGAGGACAGTGATCATGCTAACCGGCCTCTCCCTGCGCACTGGGTGGGGTGGGGGTGAGGACTTGGAGAAGAACAAGACACAGGACCCCCCATTCTTAGTGGAGGATTCAAATGCCTGAGCAGGTAAGGGAGTTCCCTGGGCTGTAGTCCAGAGCAGGAATGACTCCTAGTCCCTACTTGACTGTGTGGGAACATATATAAGACATATATGTTTATATAATATAATATTTTGTAAGAACCAGAATTAGAAATTGTTTAATTTCAGTGACCTGACTCAATTTCTTCTCGGTGCCGTTCCACTGGACGGAAAGTTCAGGCTGGGGCCTTGTAGGGTTCCTCCTGTCCACCAATCTTCCCGGCATTCTGCCCCAGTGCCAGGGTGTCAGAGGGTACCTGGTCTACCAACTGGTCCAGGAAGGCCTCCTCAGGCCTGACCACTTTCTGCAGCGACCTGCCACCCTCTGAACCTGCTCACCTGGGTACTTCAGAAGGTCATCTTGGGGATCTCGTGTCTACAGGGCTGGCAGGGACCCTGGTACTGACCCTCTTTCTCTCTGGCCCCACAGACCTCTCCACTTCTCTCACTCCCTTTCCTGAAGCGTGTGATCCTCAGTGGGAGTGTGGGGGCTAGTGAGGCTGACCCCTGTGGGCAGGTTCCTGATACCGGCCTTGGGGAATTCTGCAGATGCCGATGGCCCATGGCCTTATTTTAGGTGGTTCAGACCTGGCATTTTCCCCTTTGCAATTCTTCCCCAGATTTTCTTAGTCTGCTTGGGCTGCCATAATAAATATAGTTTGAGTAGCTTAAACAACAGAAATTCATTTCTCACAATTCTGGAGGCCAGAAATCCAGGGTCAAGGTGCCAACTGCTTCAGTCACTGGTGTGAACTCTCTTCCCGGCTTTTGGACAGCCACGTTCTCACTGTGCCCGCACGTGGTGGAAAGAGAGATCTCTGGTGTCTCTTCTCACAGGGGCGTTGATTCCACCATGGGGATCCCACCCTCGGGACCTCCCTTAAACCGGATCACCTCCCAAGGCCCCTTCCCTAGACAGTCACACTGGGGTCAAGGCGTCAGCACAGGCTGAGGCTGAGACATGAGCATTCCGTCTGGGATACCTGCTGATTTCTATGAAGGAGAAATTCTCAGTTTGGTGCAAATGGCTCTCAAGTCTTTTTGAACACTGCTGAGTTCTGTTTTCAACAAAGAGCATGCAAGAGGGTTCAAGGCCCGTAAGCAGACGTTTGTATCTAGCTGGCGTTTGAGAACGTTGCTTCATTTTTATTGTGTTTATGAATGATTACCTTCCACATATGACAACTGATTTTGGTTTTCCATTTATGGAGGCAGTAGTGAGTTTCATTTTGGAATAAATCTATGTGAAAAAGAAGATGAGTCAACATTAAGAAGTGTATCGACATTGACAAATAAAGGTGGTTCTGGGATGTGGCAGAAATAGCAGGCTGGTGAGCAGATGACCAGCATTTGAAAACTTTGAACAAGTCTAACCCCCATCTTGCAAAGATGGGGACATTAGGGTCCAAGGAGCCATGACTTCCCACGTCAAAGGGCATTGAGAGGCAGAGCCAGGACTTGAACCCAGGGCTTCTGGTTCCAGCCCAGAGTCCTGTGGCCACGTCATGGCTGCTGCCCCACAAAAGCCTCTTCCTTTATGCCTGCACATGACAGGCTGCACCTGTCCCCTTGCCTGCAGCACCAGCGAGCCCATGACGATCCAGTGGCCCTGAAGTACACCTTCCATGAGGTGGTCACGGCCGGGCCTGATGCATCCTTGAAGCTGCGTGCCCTCCAAAGCCGCTGCCTGGTCCCCGGCTGGTACGCCGCCCACATCGAGCGCTGGCTCAGTGCCTTTCATGCCAACCAGGTAGCTGCCTGGCCCTGACCCGTGGGAGGGCAATCACGGGACTAGCTGGTGGCGGAGAGCAGAGATCTGCAGAGTTGCTTTCAGCAGTCACGGGGCCAGAAATGCCATCTCAGGCGAGTCAGACCTTTGGGGTCTTCAAAGGTTTTAGTCTTATTTCAAGGTTGCTGTGTGAGAATTCCCTAAGCCCTTGTGCCTTTACAACAGGCTCCACATCCTTAAGGGGACTCGGAAAGCCCTGCTAGGCCTGGGATCGGGGGTCGGGGTGGGGGTTTGCGATTGACCCCCTGGAGGGAGAACCTGATTGGAAAGGTAGGGAGAGCCAGATCTCACGGGGCGTCCTAGGGAATCCCTTGGAGGGTTTAGGTGGGGCTGGAAGCTTGGAGAGAGGCAGAGTGGGATGTGGTAGGGGTGTGAGGGGTATGCGTGGTCTGGGTGCTGGCTTCAAGTCTAGGAGAGGAAGCTGCAGGGAGCAGGCAGTCAGACCACAAAGGATTGAGGCATGGGGACAACTGCCATTCAGAGGTGGAGGAGGAAGCAGAGGCCGCCGAGGGCAGGGTCCCCAGTTTGTGACCATGGCTGCTGAACCAGAAGACTAGGGGCCTGTTGGCTACGGTTGCTGATCTTTTTCCCAGATTCTGGTGTTGGATGGCAAACTGCTGCGAACAGAACCTGCCAAAGTGATGGACACAGTACAAAAATTCCTTGGAGTGACCAATACCATTGACTACCACAAAACCTTGGCGTGAGTATTGTTGCCTTGGCCTTTCAACAGGGTGATTTCCTGAGCAGGCACCTGGGCCAGAAAGCTAAAGACTTGAATGATTATGGCAGAGATGCAGATTAATTAGGGTCAGCAAGTGTGAGAAAGTGTGTATGTCCCTGATAGCAGGTTAGTAGAAAAGCTAAAGTTAATATGACTTGAGTCGTATTGATAAAGGTATCAACTTGAGAAAGAGGGAGGTGATGAATCTGTTCCACTGTGGTCAGCCCCACCTCTGGGGTGTTCTTCTCAGTCTGGGCCGAACCTTTTTAGAGTGTTTTGTCTAAGTAAACTAGACCCACAGTGAGCAGCCCCAGTTCCCACAAGGGTTTCTCAGCATCAGCTTGTGACTTAAATATAATTTCAGGAAGAAGGAGCTATAAATATTGTCAATGGCTAATAATCCCACTCACTCAGAACCTGGTGCAAATGCACTGAGAATGCACTCCCAAAATGAGTAAGTGCAGTCTTACAGGAGTAAGTAGCCAGTGGTGCAGGAGCCTAGGGCTGAGAAGAGACTGTCTCCTAGTACTACGCCAGACAACTGACACACTCAGCTGGATGAGGGGCCTGAAGAGAAGGAGGAATAAAGTCACCTTCCCTGGCTACCTTCTTGGGAAAGTCTTAGAGCAAGCACTTTCACTTCTCACTGTCTTGGAAGTTGAAGGTGGAGAAGGGTCAGCCCTCCACCTTGAGGCAGAAAGGAGCAGCAGCTGGGGGTGTGCGCCATGGCATCACAGGTGCCCAGGTTAGGATCCAGATCCATGACTTCTTTAGCTGTGTGACCTTGGACAAGGGTCTTAGCTCATTCAAGCTCACTTTTCCTTGTGTGTAAGTTAGAATAAAGGTAACAATTCTTAAACCCTGAGGGTCACTGTACTGAATGAGAGCGAGCATGTGGAGCTCCTAGCTCCGTGCCTGGCACGTACTAATGCTCAGGGAACGGCAGCTGCTCGCATCGTCATCGCCATCTGTGCCTACCTGGTGACCCGTTCAGAAATCCCTGTCCACCTCACCTGCTAGATGTGAATTCTGTTTTCTTGCTGTCCTCATACCCAAGAATCTCTTCGTGGTTCCTGATCTGGGGTTGAATTCTGATGCCCATATACCTCCCCTCCCTGTGACAGCTTCAGGTCTCCTCTCTCAAAAATGCTTCTGAAGACCAAGCGTGACTTTGAGCCCCAAAGTCAATCTTGCTCTGTCATTTCTGAAATTTATGCCAAAAAGCAAAATTTTCCAGTGATGAACATGCTTAAAGTGCAACTACAAATGTTGCATTTCTTGAGAAAAATACAGTTCATTACAAAACAGGAATTTCCACTAAATGTTTTCCTTCTATTGGATTCCTGGACTGAAGAATGCTGCTCCCCCCTGAGCTGGAGAATGCTCAGCAGCCGGGTCCCAGCGTCAGGAAGGATGGGAAGTGTTCCCATTAGGGATTGCTGATGAGCTCCGGCTGCCCGCCGGCACAGAAGGCGCAGAGCATGTGAGCTGCCCTCTGCTGGGAAGAAGTGGTAGACATGTGTGTGTAGCCAAGGGGCAAAGCTTGGGCCAGCAGTGTCCGCCCCACACAACCTGTGCGGTCCAGGAAGTGCCTAGGGGAGTGGATTCTGTGATCTCCTTGGCTCTGCTACGGTGAACATTGCCTTCAGGTGGGAGGAGGGTGGGCTGAGCCAGCTCCCATCCACAAGTTTTCCCCACCTCCACAGGTTTGACCCAAAGAAAGGATTTTGGTGCCAGCTGCTTGAAGGAGGAAAAACCAAGTGTCTGGGCAAAAGCAAGGGCCGGAAATACCCAGAGATGGACTCAGATGTAAGTGGTAGACTCTGCCTGTGGCAGCCAGATGAATGTGAATGGGGTCCCGATATTGGAGGGACCTTTCTCCCATTTACCCTATACTCAGTATGTTAATGGTCTTGGCATTTTTTGGATGGCGTCTTAAGAGGAGTAAATACAGGCTAGGATGTGGTGGGATAAAATTGATTTGGTCAAGTGAGTATTTATTACCTTCTACTAAGGGCTGACTGCTGCGGGGCTTTGAGGATGAATCAGACATGTTGTCTTCAAGGAACCCTATTCTAGGAGGGAAATGAGTCACACACACCACTAAATAGACTACAAGACAGGAAGTGCTTTGTGCAGTAAGAGGTGCGCACAGGTGCTATGGGATTTCAGAGCAAGGAGATGCCAGAAGCTGGGAGGGGTAAAGGAGGCTTCTCAAAGGAGGGGATGGGGCTCTGGAGCTAGGCCTGGAAGAATGGGGCAGCGTTTGGACCTGTGGCTGCATGGGAGAATGATGTGGCAAAGGGTGCCGGGAAAGGTCACTCACTGGGACTTGTTTCCCCTGCTTGTTTGCCCTGGTTCTGACTGATCTCTCTCTTTTGTCCCTCTCACAAGAATTC
This sequence comes from Smutsia gigantea, assembly GCA_032199065.1. Classification (NCBI taxonomy): domain Eukaryota; kingdom Metazoa; phylum Chordata; class Mammalia; order Pholidota; family Manidae; genus Smutsia; species Smutsia gigantea. The sequence continues at coordinate 49,651 of JAVSCE010016632.1, forward strand.
TGACCTTGTATGCTATATTGTGGTGCCCCTCCTACATAGGGGGCTCTTGTGGAGGCTACCGTGTTGAGGAAGGTTGTGCATGAATAATAGGTGTGTGGGCCGATGCCGCAGAATGGTGGCGGCACAGAGGAGGGGCCGCCCTTGAGTCAGCCCATCACCAAGACCTGAACTCTCCTCCCTGTTACAGTCTCGCGCCTTCCTGAAGGACTATTACCGGGACCACAACGTTGAGCTTTCCAAGCTGCTGTACAAGATGGGCCAGACACTGCCCACCTGGCTGCGGGAGGACCTCCAGAGCACCAGGTAGCCATGACCACCACGGCCAGACCGAATGTTCGTGACAGCAGGGACGTCCCTCCACCCGCTGAGCCAGACTGACCTGCAGAGTGGGGAGCTGGGCTCGGGCTGGCCAAGCACTTCTGAGCAATATTCTGCCGAGGCCCAGGCAGGGCCGGGAGAAGAGCCCAGGCTGGGCCTCAAGCGCCTCAGAGCATCCGCCGCGGGGTCTGTGGCCGCTAGGACCTCCCCAGCCACCAGGGGTCCGTTCCGTTCACAGCCTTCCTGAAGAGGCCGCTTTCTGTCGGCGGAAGGCCACTTCCTGGTAGGAGGGGGCTCACGAGGCTTTCCTGTCCCGCGCTGGGTTCTGCCGACCGCCCCGTCTCCCTCGCCCCATCCCTCCCTGCCCCCGCGGGGTATTGCCCTCAGTATTTCCCTGTCCTCCAGACAGTAAGGGGGAGGAGCCCAGCTGGGCCTTTTGCCAAACCAGGGAGAAGGACTGGCCATTCCCCAGAGGCCCTTCAGAGGGTCAGCTGGGCACTCAGAGTCAGGCTGGGTGGGAGGGTGACCACCTCGAGAGAACTCTGAACCCCCACACGCATTCTGGTCAATGCCGTCACATCTCACCTGCCGTTTTTGGAGAAGAAGCGCTGGTTCCTACAGCATCCACCCAGTCCTCAAGGCCTCCGTCAGGGCCCTGGGGCACTGCCGTGCCATTTGGACCCAGAGACCCAGTCTCCTCCTCCCTGTTCTCCACCCTGGGATGACGTGTGGTGTTTCCTGTGGTAGAAGACTGAGGCGGCTCAGGAGCCGGCCCGTGTGCGTGTCCAGTGTGCATACCTTGTCCCCGCGCCCACCCGGCCCGGGCCCCCGGCAGCACTGAGCAGAGCTGGCGAGACGGCCTTCCATGGCCACAGCCCAGCTAGCTGTGGCTGAGGGTCCCCAGGGACCCCTTTAACCTCCCAAATACTAAGAAGCTAAAGTATTTTGATATTTTGTTTTTTTTCTTGGTGCCAGAGTTTATATACCCTGGGTGCTGGGGTCGCACTGTGTTATATATATATATATATATAATGTGTATATATATATTATATATTTTTTGGTTGGGTTTGTTTTTAATTCAGTTGCACAAAACAGTGGCAAGCCCCATTCCCAAAAGGTGTCATATCTCAGTGTTAGAGAAGGAGAAGGAAGGGGGGGAGGACATGTCTTCATGTGTCCCAGGCCTCAGGAACAGTGCAGAAGCGTCCCAGGAGAGGCCTCGTTCCCTCTCCAAGTGCTGTGGCTGTCCTGGCTGCCCCGGGCGAACAGAGGTGGGGAGATGTACAGGGAAGACCCCTTCTCTCCAGGAAACCTGGCTTTATGAAGCACAGGGACCCTGGGGCATTTAGGCCAAAAGAAACAACTGGGGCCAAAGGCTGACCATCCCCTCCCCTTCACATGGTGCTGCCCTAGGAGCTGGGGTGCCCACTGGGACCCATGGGGCTGTCTCCAGGCCCCTCGCGGAGCCCAGGCTCCCCAGGCTCTTCTGCGGCTGGGGCGTGCTCCTGCCCTTCCTTAACAGTGTGATGTGATGAAGGCCAGGGCGCCTCTCTCCTCCCCTCCCGCTGCGAGTTCACTTTCAAACTGACACTGAGGAAATCCTTCTGGAGACTTGTCTTGCTCAGAAGACTAACATCTTGGGTCTGGAAGGGTCATTCAACAAGTACAGAAACGGGTCCCGAAAGGGAGGTGGCCGTCCTGGCCCATGTCAGGAGCTGGTTGGGAGCAGGGCCGCTAACTGAACTTGAGGCTCCCAATTCTGAGTCCAGTGCCACACTGCCTCTGAGCTCACCCTCGGGACCCTGCTCTGTGCCAGCCGGTCCCCTGCCCCAGTCACACCCTTGGTCATTCCAGGATCCTTCCCGGCCAGGGCCTTTGAGCCTTCTCCACTCCAGCCCTGCGTTTGTATCTGTCTTGCTCTGCTTACCTCAGAAGGTCCTTTCCCGGCCTTCGGGGCCTGGGTCTGTCTGAGCTCTGAACCAGTTCCTGTTTCTCACGTCCTCCACTGGGACGGAGGAGAGGCGGATACTGAATAGGACCAGCTGCGTATGGCTTCCTCGGCTCCCGAGAGAAACGTCCCCGTCGTGCTTCTCACGTGGCCTTGGAGCCTGGGATCTCTGGGCCTTACCTGCGCCCCAGGGGACGAGGAGCAGTGTCTGAGGACAGGGTGGCACGCCTGCTTGTACACCCATTGCCTGTGCTGTGGAGCCAGACTCCCAGATGGGGCAGCACCTTCCGTAGTACGAATCCCGGGCCTTGCATCCCATCTTTCAGTGGTGGTCTCGGGCTTCATGCAGCCCACCTTCTGACATCTACCCTCTGGGCCTGGATGCTGTCTCTTGGAGCTTGGAATGCCTGATGGGAAGGCAGCTCTACTTCCTGCCTCTGGCCTGAGGAAGGAGCAGGCAGGTGTGAAAACCTGGGGGAGCAGAGGACATACTGGGAGTTTTCGCTCAGGCTCTTCTGGGAGGGTGGGGACTTGACCTGCCACATGTTCTACGTCTGTGTGCCTCCTGCTACTTCCCTTTCCATCAGTGAATGTTTCTCGAGCCCCCACGGTCAGGGCCTGTAGGTACTGGAGAGGGGGAGACTCAGCGCCCGAGCACACAGACCCGCCGCATGAGAGAACCAGAGGTCTGTGGGGGCGGCAGCCTGGGCGTCTTTAGCGTTCTCTAACTCGCTGTAAGCATTTGGCTAAAAGAAAGAAGAGAGAGAAATAGGCTTAGATCGTGTAGCTGACTCCATTGTCCATCCTGCCCGCCCCGCCACGAGCCTTTGCCCCAGGGTGGGTGCAGGTGGCATGCGTCGACTGCGGCCACCTCAGTCACTGGGAGCTCTAGCGCCATCCCTGGGGCAGGCGTCTTGGTTTGGAGGACGCGTCTCTAGTTTAAAGGCGGGCTGCTTCTGAGCCCCTGAGTAAGAGCAGCCAGCGCCTCTGGGCCCTGCTGAAGAAGCAGTGGTCTCTTTCCAGAAGAGGGAAACCGCCAGGCTGACCCATAGAGGTTGGTTCCGGTGTGGAGCTGACCCCACAGATTTGTTGTGGAAAGAGCAAGTAAACAAATGTTCTCCCAGATTTTTTATTATGAATGCCTACTACCCACCAGGTAGGTTTAAAATTGACATTTTGCCACATTTGTTTCTCTGTGTATTTTTCTTCTGAGCTAGTATAAAAGTGAGTTGCAAATATTATAAGACTTCGCCCCAAAATGCTTCAGCCTGCATCTCCTGAGAGTTAGGACATTGTCCTACATACTGGTCATGTCACACTCAAGACAACAGTAATTTCTTAACAACATCTGCTGTCCAATCCGTATTCAGATTTCCCCCCAATAACTTAAACCTGGGTTTGGAATCAAGGTCCAGTCAAGGGGCACACGTTACCTCTTCTAACCATGTTTTTAAAAAAGTCTCTCTGAATGCTGACCAAGTGCTCTCTCTGCTCACTTTGATTCTTTAAATGACATTTTTTCCTGAGGCTAGCAGGCCTGCTGTCTTGTAGAAGTCCCACATTCTGGATTTGTCTGCTGGTTTTTTCATGGTGTCATAGAACAAGTTCCTCTCGCCCCTGTATTGTCAAAGGCAACTTAAGCTGTGTGGGTTTTTGCCATTTGTGCTGACTTGATAACTTCACTCCAGCCAAAGATGTCCTTCTACTGTCCCCTGTACCAAGTGCAAGTGCCAAACCAGCAGAGGGGCCGGCCGGAGCCTCTGGAGCCCCAGGGAGGCCCTGGGAGGGCCTGGGGTCACTCCAGAAAGAGGAGGCTGGTCCCAGCAGTGCTGTCGGCGGCAGCGAGACACCTCGGCTCAGAGAGCCTGTGCTGCCATCCTGATGGCCTACAGGGCATCAGAAGTCCTCCCTCTCTCCTGTGGGCTGCAGGTTTTCACTTCCTGGAGGCTCGTGGGCTATGTGCAGGGGGACAGAGCCAGGCCCCTGGGGAGCACCAGAGAAGGACCTAGCCGGGGACCTGCCTCCCTGAGCTGTGCTGTGAGGCCAAGAGCAATGGGCTGGAGGCAGGAATGTGAAATTTGGTTTCAGCTGGGTACATTTAGTAGCTAGCTGACAGTGTCCCTCCCAGGGCCTCAGTTTCCCCCATTTGTAGAAGCTGACGGATACAGCAGGGGTTTTCAGCCATCAAAGAAGGAAGCAGGTCTGCTCTAGTTGAAGTAAGGATGGAGGGCCCGGGCCCCTCCCTGCCTTGAGGCAAGCTGGGTTCTCAGTTGACCAACCCTGGGCTGGCGGCCCCCTGGGGCTTGCCCTCACCAGCTCACTGAGCCAGAGGTTTTTGTAGCTCCTGAGAAGGATGGGCCTGGGCTTTGGGGTCAGTGTCAAGGGCCTGGGGTAGATCCTGGCTGTGTTTTATCCTAGTGAGTTTGTCCCTCTTTCCTTTCTCTGGTCCTCAAGGAGAATGAGGGACAAAGGGTTTTCTATGACTGTGCTAGCTGTTAGTATCAGCAACAGGGCTCCTTTTGTAATTTATGCATGAAACTCTTGTCATTTCCTGGGGAGAGGAGGGGGCTGACTGGAGAGGGTGGGGGCACCTTAGGGGAACAGAGGTTTCCTTCCCTGTGGGGGTGGGGAGAGGGGTGGGGAGGGGACGCTACCCAGCCCCCTGCTTAAGGCTCTCTCGAACCAGCCATTTTGGGTTGCGTTAAAAGTGGAAACCTTCCTCCGTTAATGTACAATCTCGAACTAACTGCTAATAAAGTGGGGTCTGTTTGTACACAGTGGTCATGTCTGTCTGTCTGTCTGCCCTTTCGCAAGGCCTGCAGGAGAGGGTGGAGATGGGGATGTTTGCCTACACGGCCAGCCTGCCCCCAACCCCCACAGTGACCATTTCCGTGGGGTTGGAACTGAAGCTTTTTGACCGGGCGGCCACATGGGGTGTCAGATGACAAAGAGCCTTCAGACACAGATGGCTAGATCATCGAGAAGGGCTGGGGATTTGAGCCATGCCGGCGGAGGAGACGCAGCGTCTAGAACTAGTTCCGCTACAGATGTGTGTTGTGACTGGGGATAAGTCACTTTCACTTTTCGATCCTCAATTTCTCTCATCTTTTAGGGGTCTGGAGGGAGTTGCACTCAGTAGCCGTCCTGGAGAACTTGCTTAAAATGCAGGTTACCAGGCACACTTCCAGAGGTTCATCTTCAGCAGGTTGGGGATGGGGCCCGGGCATCTGCATTTTAACACCCGTCTAGTGTGCGGAGGCAACTCACTTCAGGAAAGCCTGGTTCAGACCCACGGGCCTGGCCAGTTCTTATTAATTCAGAGTCCCACTGTCCAAGGAACTAAAACTGTGTAAAACAAATGGCTTCTCATCCTCTCAGCCTGACTGAGGGCCAAGCTTGAGATTGGCAGGGGAAGGGCAGAGCCTGGGGGCTAGGAGGCCCTGGCCAACTCACTGCAGGTATCGGGACCTGCTCCCTCCAGAAAAAATTGCACATTTTGGGCTTTTCCAAATCGACTCAGTCAGAACCTGTGGACGTGGGATGTGCATTTGAACGAGTCTCTGATGCGCAGGGAGGTCTGGGAACCCAGACGCAGGCCACGAAGTGTGCCGGCACAAGGGCCGCACTTGCAGAAACATCTCGGGGGTTTATCAGCTGGGGGCTTGGTACAAGGCATGATCACCAGCACATGGCTGGAGGCTGTGTTAATGGGAGCCATTCAGAAAACATGATGCGGAGAGGATTCCTGTGTCACATGAGGAGCTGGGCTACATCAGAGTTTTAAATTTTAAAACAGCCAACAGTCTTTTTAAAAAGAGACTTAATTGACAACCAGGTACTCCGACAGGCAGGATGCTCGGGTTGGAGGCGGCGTGAGGGCTTGGACTCTGACCAGCCAACCCCTGCTTCCTGTCCCCCGTAATACCTTAGAACCTTGAGAGAACACATGGTGAAAACCCAGCCCAGCTGCTCTCGGGTCTCAAGAGTCCTGCAGTTCTAATTGGTTAATTGAATAAAGGCGATTAGATTCTCCTTCTCCCCTAAGTGAGGAGCCACTCAGGGAATCTGGTACCCCAGGAACAGTCCAGGTTCCCAGAGGGGGCATTTCCCTCTGAGAAGCCCCGGATCATGTAGGGCAGTATGTTTCATAATAGCAAAATGCTGGAAACAACTTAGATGGCCATCCATAGGGGATCCGTTAAATAGCCTCTAGTGCAGCCACATGCTAGAACATGAAGATGCAGCTGGAAACAGTCAGCTCCGTCTCCCAGTCCCGCCAGGGAAATACCAGTGAGAATGACCTGTGGTGTGGCCATTTGTGGAGAGAATGTCACGTAGTGGGTATTTTCCCTGGGAGTATAGATACCTCACACCAAATGGTAACTGGTTACTTCCTGGACGCGGGGAGGAACCTTGGAAGGGGGAACTTTCAAAGGAGACTTCAGTTTGGCTAAAACATTAAAAAAAAAAAACAAAAATTCACGTATCATTTGTGGAACAAAAAAGTCAATAAAATTTAACTAGAAATGGGGGAAGCAGAAAGGGGTGCTCCAGGCACCTGGACTGGTGTGATGGCCTCCCCTGCAGACCATGACAGTAACACTGGTATCCTTAGTCCTTCTGCCGGCCCACAGGCTCCCATCAGAGGTGAGGTCCTGAGAGGCCCCAGGCAATGGAGGGAAGTTCTTGCCTGGCCAGAGCCATGCTGAGCGCTGTTTAAGAGCCTGAGCTGAGCATCCCGACTTGCTGTGTGATCATAGGCAAGTCTCAGCTCCTCTCCGGCCCTCAGAGCTCACCTCCCACCTGCTCGTAGATGGGGAGTTGGAGTTAACATCACTGGTATCGGGACAGACTGACATGGTGCGAGGACACGGCCTGTGAAATTCCTGACAAAAACGTGTGACGTGAATCTAGCCAAGAGGAAGCAGCGGACACATCCACATTGAAGGATGTGTTGCAAAAAAACTAGACTGAACTCTAAAAATGTCACAGTCATGAAAGATAAAGAAGGGTTGAGAAATGGTTCAGAATGAAAGGATACGAAAGACATCTGGCAATTGAATGTCCTGTGTGACCCCTGGAGGAGTCCTGGACCAGGAGACAGCTGTAAAGGACACCACAGGGACCACTGGCAAAACGTGAATATGGATGGACTGTGGGGATTGGATAATAGCATTATGTCAGTGTCAAATTTTCTGATTTTAATTACTGTATTACTGTGTAGGAATATATCATTGTTCTTAAGTTCACGCAGAACTATTTATTGGTAAAAGGGAAGAAGTGGAACTGATTTTTTTGACACTCCATTGGGTCAGACCCACCTGGTGCAGTCTAGATCACATCCACCAGGGGGCACTATCACACCAGCTTCTCATGGTTAGAGTCCGTGTGAACCTCTCCACAAAAGACTGGGCTGGTGGTTAATGGTGGTGGGCTAACATTACAAATAAAATATCAGTAAATTAAGGACTATGACTAATAAATAGTATTTCTTGCACTGTGTCAGGGACAGGCTCTCTGCTTGTCAAATACTCTCTCTTTTAATCCTTGTGACAACTCTCTGAAGGAGGTATTGTCATCATTCCCATTATCTAGATGAGGAATCTGAGGTTCAGAGACGTTAAGTAACTCTGCCAGGATCGTACAGCTGGGAGTCCTTGGTCTGTGGGATTCCACAGCCTGAAGCCCCCTGGGCTCTACTGTATGGGTGTTTGGGCGCAGGGCAGGATGTGAGAATAACGAGTGACTCCCCGACCTCACATTCTATCCACACCCCCTGGGAATTCTGGGCCAGAGGTTCCCAAACACCTACCTGGGCCAGACATGGACACTTCTGGCCTCAGAATCAACTAGGCGATTTCCAAAATTCAGGTATCTAGTCCTGCTGCTCTCGGTTCTGGTTCAAGAACTCTGGGAAGAGCCCAGGAATCTGTTTTACCAGGTTCCTTAGGGCTTCCGTTGTATAGCCAGGCCTGGGATCCTCTGGGGCCGGCAAGTCTTGGTCATTCCAACCCAGTGTGCTTTCTTCCTGCCCTCTGTGGCAGCGGGCTGTGTGTCTCTAGAGTGGTAGGTAGACATGGGTCCCTACCCCAAATGGCCCATCAAGCAGCCCCTGTACCTGCCCTGGTCCTTCACTCTCTTCCTTCCCCTCCATTATGACATTTTTGGAGGCTGATTTTCTCTGCCCGTCAAATTCATAGCCCTTAAATCTCTCTTCCTACAGGAAGTCTTCCTGGCTTCCTCTACATACTCTGTAATCAGAGATATCTGCAGACAGTAAAAAAATATATAATATTAAAGAGTATGATACAGTAATATATAATACAATGTATGGGTTATATTACAGAAAACTTTACTATAGCATTTGCTTACATTATTACAAGGTATATATTTTGTATTATATTACGGAGGAGTATATTATAGGCTTTTAGTTCCAGTGTACAGATGTATGAATTAAGCATGATGTGGTAGAGCCGGGAAGCGCATCTAGTCTTTAAGTTTCTCTTCCCCGCATTTTACAGATAGGTAAATTAAGGCCCAGAGGCATAGGTAACGGGGCTGAGGTGACTTTGTCTCCGTGCTCCCCGTCCACTTGGATGTAAGTTCACCCGGGATTGGCCCACCGATTCTCTAACTACCTGGCTCATAGCAGCTTGTGGTCTAAGGAGGGGAGGCTGAGGCAAGTCCTCCGTGGCCCACCAACCCCCATCCAGCCCCCGCCCTCACATGAACGCGGCCGGGGCCATTCGCGCAGCTGAAGTCAGTTACCCAGCTGTTTATGAGTCTCTGCCTCTGGTGTTTATAGTTCCGCCTTTGGGCCTGCTTTGCGTCCCCACTAATGAGAACAGTGCTCCAGGAGGCAGCGTGGGATGGTAGACACCACTGGGCGGGGAGCAGAGGGCTGGGCCTGCGCCCTGGCTTCTGCTTTGCCTCATTCCAACAAGGATTTCAAGGCTTTTTCAAGGACACAGGAAGGACAGCAAGATGGCGCCAATTAAAAGCAGGTGAGAAAACAGGCCCATGGGGGTGGGGAGAAAGTGGAGGCAAGAAAAAGGCTAAAAATGCAGGCTGCTGTGTCTTAGACACTCACTACAGGCCAGATATTTCCTCTTAAGAAAATATATTTTCTTATCACAAAAGTTACAGATGTCCATTGTGGAAAGTTGACAACATACAGACAAAAGAGAAGAAAATAAAAATGTCTGTATCCCACAATTCCGGGATAACCACTGTTCATATTTTAGGACATCTCCTTTCCTTCTGGTGTATAAAGTTGTTTTTGTAGAAATGAGGATATACCAACATTCTAGTTTGCAAACCTCTTCTAAATCGTAATAAATTGTCAGCATCTTCATGTGTTATTAAATATTTTCTACAACATCAAATTATGTAATTTCCAACTTTATCATGATACAAGATTATTGTGAAAGTATTGCGATTGGCAGTGAAGAGCACAAAATCTAAAGCGTACGAGTCCCTTTTGCCCCAGTTCTTGGGGTAACACCTCTGATTCTTTGGTGGGACCCCTTCACGTGTACTCTCATGCACATTGTATAAACTGGGTCATAGCTGATCTACAGTGTGCCCTTGCAGTGGACACTGAGGTCAGGTACGCCGCTGTGGCTTGAAGCCCGTAGGCAGCCAGTGTGATCAGGGAAACCTCCTGTTAACAAGAGCAGGTCAGTCTCTCCCGGAAAACCTCAGCGCTTTGTGATGGGCCACATCCTCAGCAGCTTGCTGGCAGGAAACTCAGGAATGAATTCCACTGGGCTGCTTATGTTTTAATTTTTAAAAGTAATACAAGTAATTCATATTCATTGCAGAAATGTTAAAAAATACACATAAGCAAACCTAAGAAAATTGAAATCACTGATAACCCAGTGATAAGCACCACGCACACTTTGGTATGTGTAATTGTAAACGCTAATGTTTACTGGGAGCCTGGTCTGTACCTGTCACACTGTGCTGAGGGCCTGGTACGCATCATAGGGGCAGCGTCTCCTCCACTGCCCTCCATTTTCCAGATGATGCAACTCTAGCTTTTAGGTTTGGTGGCTTGTCCGTTCTATCCCGGCTACGGGGAGGCAGAGTCTCCCCTCTGGCCCAGGTGTTCTAGCTTCGGAGTCTGCACTTCATCCCTGTTTCTTTTAACATATATGCCTGGAGGTTTTCCTCTTCCTACATAACGTTTTATAATCTGCTTATTTTCCTCTTAGAGATAAATTGTGGCCATCTTCTCTCATTACATATTCTTTATCTGAGTTCAGTTTATAATGTACCACACTTTAATAAATGAGTATGTGGGTTATTTTAGATTTTCAATATTGTAAACAAAGCCATGCTGAATGAGCAGGTTTCCAGCTTAACCCTTGAGCATGTCCATGGTAATTTCCACAGGGCTTCTTTTCTAGCGGCCCTCATTGACCCACCACACCAAAGGGCAAAGAGCAAAGGGTGATGGGGGCCACCCAGTGAGATGTGTGCAGCCAGCTCTTGGCCGAGCAGGCTCACCTTGAGGGGACGACCTAGTCTATGCAGAAGATGGCAGGGACAGCTTGTTTAAACCAGCCTCCAGAGGTGGTCTCTCGGGAACTCAGAGAACCACCAGAAGTCCAGGAGCTAGAAATGACCTGCTCAGCGATTGAGTGCAGCCTCCTTCACTCCACGGATGGTTGAGTGGGCAAACGAACAAGACAAAACCAGCCTGAAAAGTTGGTGTGCTGTCTCCGAGGGGAGAGTAAGCGTCCTCCTCCACCAGAGATAGATTCTGAATTTGGGGCAAGTCCCAGAGAAAGATCTGGGAGGCCTCAAGAATCTGCTCTGAGATGCACTCAGAAGGGTGTTCTGGAGCCCAGTGGGGCAGATGGGTGTCCTGCTGCATGGGGTGTGTGGCTGAGTTTTGGAGAACTAGTTAACCAGGGTGAAGGGGAGGGTCCCAGGTAAGTGAAGTCATGAGCAAAGCCTAGAGATGAGGCACAAGGGCCAGGGGCTGCCGTGAACCGGAAGGCCTCAGCCTGGAGAGTGGAGGTTGGGCCAGGGGTGAGGAAGGAGGGGTGATGAAGTCGGAGACTTTTGCAAGGTCCTTGGGGCCTTGTCCAAGGGGTAGGGAGTCTTCACCCTATCCTGATGGCGACGGGACCACCACTCCGATCCAGTACAGAACATGGCACTCCCTCTCCCTCCCTGCTGTTCTCAGCCGCCCAGAAGCCTCTTCTCTGCTTGCCTGGACTTGGTGCTGGGAGGGAAGTGGGGAGGAGGACATGGGTCCTTGGGCCTTCTGGACTGGTTTTTGGGAAGCTCTGTGGGTGGGAAAAGTGGCTGAGCCAGGATGCCAGGGAGTGCTGGCCTGGCCCCAGCAGCTTTGTGCCCTGGAGAAACGCAGAGAAGGAGCTCTTAGGTCCCTCAGACTGGCTGCCCTGGGCTGGACACCCATTCAGCAGGTGCTGCAGAGGCAAGGGCCTGGACACCCCAGCTGTGCCTCTCCCCACCTGTGTGGCTGCGGCCTGGTTGCTTGCCCTTTCTGAGTCATAGTTTTGTTATGTGTAAAATGGAAACATCAATACAAGGAGGCAGAAGATTAAATGAGGTCATGCAAGTAATGCACAGAGTGCGGCCCCCCGAAGTGCTCAATAAACATTAGTTATTACTGTTCTGGCCGAAGCTCTCCTGCTGTACTAGGGTCCCCGGCCCTGGCTCCTAACTGCTGTGCTGCCCCGGCCCCCAGCCCACCCCGCACCAGACGCCCCCTCCTCCCACCCCGAGGCGGCCCCACCTGGCCTGGCCTGTGTGGAGGTGAGCCCTGTGGTGCTCTCACAAGGCACCATTCATTCAAGCAGGCTGCTGATTGAAACCATGTGTGGTGCAGCCGGCCAAGGTGGCGGCAGCTCCGGAAGCCAGGCCTGGCCCGCGGCCTGTGGGCCCTGGAAGGGTTACGGGAGGGGGTCCAGCTGACCCACAGGCCTGCCGGGCTGGAGGGAGCTCCAGGGCAGGACTGACCTCCCCCCAGCTTGCACACATACCAGGGGAATTCTGAGCTGGGACCCTGACTTCTGGGCCCAGCTGGGAACTTGGGAGGCAGAGAGGCCCCTTTGGGTGAGTGGGGGAAACTGGGCCTGGAACACCTCAGAGCCCTTTACAAGGCTATCCTTGGCAGGGTTTGGCTCCTAAGGAAGGTGTGCTTGTGTGTGATAGTGTGTGTGTACATGCGCATGTGTGCTGACATCTATGTGGGGGAACTCTGAGCCCTGGGATGGTCACCGAAGGTTTTTCAAAGGCTGGTTTTGTGCAGTGGTTAAGACCATGGGCTCTGGAGCTCATAGACCTGGGTCTGAGTTCTACCTCTGCTGTTTCCTGGCACTGTGACCAGAGATGGGCTGCCCAGGCTTTCTGAGCCATTCTCCCCATTCATCAGATGAAGCTGAGGCCTCATTACAAGCCCTGAGCAAAGAGGCAGCCAGCATGGCTGGGCTGGGACTTGGGGGCTCATGGATGGCCCTGCTGACGTGCCATCCCCAGGGCCCCCAAAGTCCTTTCGGTCCTGGCTCCTGACCTCCAAGCTGTGGCCTATCTGGGAGTTGGTGGGGTGCTGAGCATGGGGTATCTGGATTTCCTGTGAGGCCTGAAGGTGCCAGTTAGTGGGGGTGAGCAGGGGAGCCCATGAGGGGTACAGCTGAATTAGCCACCCCCTCCCGGACCAAGAACAGAGTGGGGCATTGTCCACAGGGCTGTCTCTCCAGCACTGAGGCCCCCACAGGAAGGAGTGGGCGGGTCAGGCTACAGCCAGCACTGACCGCAGGCTTGGCTGAACTGGGGCCCTTCAGGGGCTTGGTGTCTCAGAAGGTGCCCTGGTTTCCCAAGGAATGCACATTCTGTTGGGCAACTCAGGCCTTATCCAGCCTGAGGCTGGAGAGAGAGACATTTTGGGGGTGCCTGGTGCTGGCTGGTGTCTCTTACAGGATGTCCATGGAACATCCCCAAGGGCAGGACTAGCCCCAAAATAGGAGCTCCCTGGAGCCGGGGGTCCCTGGGCTCTACCCCCTGTTCCATGGCCAGGCCTTCCAACCCCAAACCCAGAGGAGGCCTGCTGCTCCTTACAGGGCAGTGCTGTGGCCAGGCGCGGTGGGTGTCTGAGTCACACAGAACAGGCAGGTGCAGAAGCTCGACCTTTTCCTTAGGGGTGGGCGGCTGGGGCAAAGGGCGCAAGCAGACGGCTGTTGTGAAGAGTGGAGCCTTAGCTGATGTGCGCTGAGAACTTGCTCCTAAGAGATACGGAGAACAGTTCCTAAACATTGCTCTAGAAGGCTGTTCTACATGTATGTACTTGAACTCCCCGAGATAAGTGTGCTGTGAAAATGTCTTTTGACTAGCTTCAGGGGAAGATGCAGAACAAGTTGCTTTCAGCACAACAGTAGAAGCAGGACAGATTGGTATTTACTTCAGCTGAATAAAAGGAGGTAGTGCAGGTTGCCTCATTCAAGTAACTTGTTCCTAAGGGATATTAGAACTCACCTTCAAACCTGCCCAGAAGGCGGCTCTCTGTGCATACACTCTAACCCAGCGGACTAACACTGTACCGAATAGCACTGTCCTAATGCCCCTTAGGAACGAGTTACTTGAAAGAGAAATAAAAGGCATCCAGATTGGAAGGAAGAAGTAAAACTAATCTTTATTTGCAGATGACATGATCTTATATGTAGAAAATCCCAAGGAATCCACTAAAAACGATTAGACCTAATAAATGAGTTCAGTAAGGCTGCCAGATACAAGATCAATATACAAAAATCACCTGTGTCTCTATATATTTTCAATGAGCAATCCAAAATGAAATTAAGAACACAATTCCATTCACAAAAGCATCAGAAAGAATGAAATACATAAGGGTACATTTAACAAAGTGCAAAACTCTTCTCTGAGAACTACAAAACAGTGGTGAAATAAAGATCTAAATAAATGGAAAAAATCATATGTGCATGGCCTGGAAGAGCCCACTAACATTGTTAAGACGGCATTACTTCCCAAACTGATCCATAGATTCAATGCAATCCCTGTCAAAGTCCTAGATGACTTCTTTGTACAACTGACAAGCTGATTCTAAAGTTCATATGGAATTTCAAGGGATCCAGAATAGCCAAACACCCTGAAAAATAAGAATAATGTGGAGGACTCACACTTCTCAAGTTCAAAACTCACCTCAGAGCAACAGTAATCAAGGCAGTGTGACACCAGCACAGACGCAGACGTTTAGAGCAATGGAATGGAACTGAGTCGAGGAGTAAATCTATACTTCTGGGGCCAACTGATTTTCGACAAGGGTGTCAAGACCATTCAATGGGGAAAGAATGGTATTTTCAGCAAAAAGAGAAGAGCAAGGAGAAAGCTTGGGTTTTGGAATCAGGCAGACTCTGTCATTGATTGCTGTGTGACTTTGAGCAAGTGTGTAACCTCTCTGAGCCAGTTTCTTCATCTGTTAATATGAGGATAATGAGAGAGTGCCCATTTCACAGGTATGGACATACAAAATCCATTATATGAAGTGCTTAGATCTGGCCCTGAGCAGACCCACAGACAGAGTGGCGGAGCAGAGTGGGACATGCTAGTAAGGGTGAGGGTCTGGTGCCCCTCCCAGGTGCCTCATGGGGAACCTCTTTCCCCGGGAAAAGGTAGGGCTGGCGGGGTTTGAACCTGCAGCCTGGGCTTGGCAGAGCTCTGTGAGTTGGTAATAAATGGACAGGAAAGGAGGCTCCATTACCCAGGACTGTCTGGAGAGGGGTGGGGAAAGAGCCACCCCTCCTCCCCCTAGCCAGTCCTGCAGACTGATGGATGCCTTGGGGCCGGGCGGAAGGAGACCCCTCTGCCGCTCACCCCTCCCGCAGTGAGGCCAGCAGCCCGAGGTCCCCAGCCTCTGGGGGGCCAGGGTGGGGGCAGGGAAGGCCGGCAGCGGGCCAGAGGGCAGCCCCCCGGGTGCTGGGCCTCTCTCTCCTCCTCGTCAGCTGGCCTCAGCTGGCTTTGGTTCTGCTGTCGACCTTTGGCTGGCGGCTGTGTCTTCCTGAGCCTTGAGTCTGTTCGGACCCGGGAATGGTGGCTGTCACCCACACTGTCCTGCTCGAGGGGCACGTAGGGGCCCAGAAGAGGGCTTTAAGCTGCAAAGAGGAACACGCCCCACCTGTCCACGGCTCTAGTGTTAATGTGGCCAGAGCCACAGAGAGAAGTGTGACAGGGGCCGGAGCCCTCCACGGGGCGGGAGATCCAGGTGAAGCCCCTGGACTTGTGGTTTGGGGAGCGGGTCCAAAGGCAGATTCTGGGCAGGAAGGCAATGCCCCGCCAGCAGGCGCTAGGACCACCCCAAGGCTTATTGCCTCAGATGCTCCTCTCAAACGCCAGGATATGGTAGCCGGGAGTTGCATTTCAGCCTTCTAATGATTTTAGTATTAAACACATAATAGAAGAAAACAGAAAAAAATCTCTCTCTCTATATATAAGGAGCAGCAGAGAAAGAGAACTGAATGTTACCCAGAGAGTCACCGTGTGGGATGACTGACTGCTAACATGCTGGCATAACTCTTCTGTTATTTATACTCCATGTGCATATTTATGTATGCATGCCATTCCAAAAGGTGGGCTCATCATGTATGTTGGGCTTTGTAACCTGCCTTCCTCGTCACCGCAGCACGCGTGAACATCTGCCAGCCACGGGCTGCTGGCTCTTAGCGACTCAGCATTTCCCAGAAATGGATAGCGCGGCACTGAATCTCTGTACCTTTCACACGTGCATTCTTCCCTTGGGATAAAGCCCAAGAAGTGAGATCAATGGGCTGAAGAGTATGTAATGTGGGGCTCACCCCACAGGCAGGGACTTCTGCAGCTCACATGGGGATGTGGCGGGCACGCGTGCAAGGAGTGCGGACGCCATTTGCCGAGCACTTACACAGGCACAGGTCTATGCAGTGAGGGGCCTGCTGGCTGCAGGGCAGGCCTGGAAAGACCGCAGCCCGAGAGAGCCTTAGGGGGCCCTCCCGCTGGGTCCTTGGGAGAAGGATGTACAGTGCAGCATGAGAATCTGCGAGGGCTCAGAGACTCCTTGGAGGAGGGACATGGACTTGGAGCTCACTTCTCAAGGATTCCTGGAAGCCGAGAGTCCTGTGAACTGCCCGGAACCGGCATCTGTCATGACATTCACATGCACACTCTCATTCAACTTCACACGCACCCACCTGCACGTCAACTACTCCCGCCTGCATCCTGGCCAGCATCCTCTTCTCCTCCCTTCACACACACACACAGACACACATGCACACAGACACACACACACTGAAGCCTACACTGCCATTGTCTCATGCAGACTTTATCACACTCAGATACACAATAAGCATAGAATAATGATAAATGTAGTAATACATTTATTGAGGATTTACTATGTACCAGGCACTCCACCACATTGTTTAATCCTCCCAATAGTAGGCACTACCATTAGCTCCATGGCACAGATGAGGTAAAGTCACTGGCCTCAGGTCACAGAGGTGGGAAGCAGAGGAGCCCTGCTCTCGGCACACAGGCCCCTCTCCCCGACCGGGCACCCTCTGGCCCAGCTGGCCCCCGTGTCTGCCTTCCTGCCCAGGCTGCGTGGCTGAATGCTCACCACATAAATCCCTCCATGCCTCACCCAGCCCTGGGTACACAGTTGAACAGACCAGGCTTGTCCAGACTCAGGCAGCTGGAGACACAGTAAATCTAGGCTGTAAACCACCTTCTTGGCTTCTTGTAGACCCAGAGTTTTTTCCAGACCTGCACTTCTGGATTAGAAGGGGGCAGCCCCCCCCCAGCCATGTGTCCCTGAACACTCTGCCATCCCAGGGAGGGCCCTCCCCTCCTTCCCCCACCTCCTCCTTCTGTCCTCTCCCCTCTTGATTCCTCCTGTGTCCTGTCAAGCACCCATGAGGACCTACTTACTGTGTGCCTGGCACTGAGGCCAGCACCGGGCTGTAGGGGAGGACGGCTCAGGCCCCCATCCTAGAGGGACCGGCAGCTCAGCCAGTCATTTGAGGCCCAGAGGACAGACTTGCTCCAGGTCACACAAGGAATGAGCGGCAGAGCCGGGCCTGATCGCTAAGGCTCCTTATGCCCAGGCCAGGGCTTTTCTCTGGGAGCATGAGCATGGGTCCAGGGAGAGCTCAGGGCTGTACTGTGGCTCAGACAGGGAACTCCGCAGGGGCTCAGAGCGCCACTGGCACTGATGGCGGCTCTGAGGGGCGACAAGAAGCCTTCTCTTATTTACTCCTCCCCGTACCCCAGTAAGGTAGAAACTGTTACTGCCATCTTTCCCCCATTTTACAGGTAAGGAAACCAAGGCTCACAGCTAGTCAGGACTCACCCCGGGAATGTTTCTCCGGATGCACTGCCTTGGTAGAGAGACTGGGGGACCCAAAAGGGGAGGTTTTGGAAAGCTGGATTTAAGCAGGCTTTTAACAGGATGGGCAGAAACGATGGAAGGAGAGAAGGAAGCATTGCAGGAAGCTGGCACCACTGCAGCTCGTTGTGGAGGCTGGAGTGTGGCTGTGAGCCCAGCACTGGCAAGGGACAGGCCAGGCTAAGGGGAGGCTCGTGGCCACAGGAGCCGTGTGAGCGCCCGGCGTCCCTCAGAGTCTTTCTTGAAGGAGGAGCCGCAGGTGAGCCTTGCCCTGGTACCTTGGTCTGGGGTGCCCCTGGGGACTCTGCCAGCGTTGGCCCCAGAGAGGCCATAGGAGGCCCTGGGCAGGGCAAAGTTCTCCCGGGCGGCAGTGACCAGGCTGCATGGAAGGAGCCGTCCGGAGGCCCTAGTGACTGTGCCACCCCCAGAGAGGGACACTGACAGGACAGGTGCAGGTGACAGCTCTGAAGGGCCTCCAGACACATGGGCACCAAGCTCCCTGGCGTACGGGGCGACTGCAGGCCGGTATGCCAGGCCGGCAGAGGTGAGTGCCAGGTACAAGCTGGAAGATGGACAAGGGGGAAGGGGAGGCCCACCTCTGTCAGGATGGGGCAGCTGTCAGGGACTGAGTCAAATCCCCAGATTACAGAGGTTAGAATCAGTCACACTGGGAATGATTAGGTCAGGAACCTCCTAAGCCACAGCTGCAGGTTCACGTTCCACCTTGTTCTCGCTTCCTAGTTAACCCTCCCTCCCCAGCCCAACCGAGCCCCAGCCCTCCTCTGGGAAGGCCACTGGAGGTGCGGCCTGGCTCCTCTGGACCAGCACCGACAGAGACGGCCCTTTCCCAGCACAGTCTGTGATTATACAGGCATATCTCGCTCTGGTGTGCCTCCTTTATTGAGCTTGGCAGATAAGGCATTTCTTACAAATTGAAGGTTTGTGGCAACCCCTCACTGGGCAAGTCTATCGGCACCATTTTTCCAAAAGCATTTCCTCACTTTGTGTCTCTGTCACATTCTGGTAATTCTCATGATATTTTCAGCTTTGTCAATATCATTATATTTGTTGTGGGGATCTGTGATCAGTGATTATGACTTGCTGAGAGCTCAGATGATTCTTGACATTGTTTAGTGATCAAGTATTAATTAACATACGGACAACTTTTCTGACATACTGCCATTGCACGCTCACTAGACTATGGTGTAGTGCGAACATAAGTCTTATGTGTGCCGGGGAACCGAAACGCTCACTCGACTCGCTTTACTGCAGTGCTCACTGTATTGCAGCAGTCGGGAACAGAGCCTGCGGTATCTTGGACGTCAGCCTGCACTCTTACCCGCTGGCTACTACACCCCTTCTAGCTGGCGGCTCTGAGAGGGCAGGAGATGTGTCCCTCGGGCCCTGGCATAGAGTAAAAGCACAACTGATATTTGTTGAACAAATGGGCAGGTAGATGGGTAGATGTATATATATGTATGTATATATGTATGAATGCATGTAAGGATGGATGGTGGACACAGGAGCAGAAGAGTGAATATGTGGGAGGATGGGCAGATGCTGGAGTGAAAGGATATGCGGATGAATGGGGGCGGGATGGATGGGTGGGTAGATGAATGGGCGGCTGGATGGACAGATGCACGAGTGAAGGGATGGATGGGTGGAATTTTGGAATGTTAGACTGTTAGGATAGCGATAATCATGAAACTAGATTGCTAAAGTTAAATGCTTTTAAAAAATGTTACTATATTGTTAGAATAAAACAGCTTAGCATCAAAATTAGAAGGGACAACTAGAATCATCTCCCTCTTATAAGAGATGTCCAGACAGACTCCCAAAGTTGAAGTAGATTTGTACAAGATCACACAGCAAATTAGGTGACCCCAAAGCCATTTTCTAGCCATTGTCCAAAACAGCTTCTGGGAGAGGTTTCAAAATCTCTTGTTCCAGTCCTGTCCCTTCTGTGTTTTCTGTGTGACCTGGGAAAGTCACTGGACCTCTGTTTTCTCTTTAAGACAAAAATTTGGAAAATCTAGGGTTTTCCTTGCTTTCTTGGGAAGGCCAGCTTCACTGGGCTTTGTCAGGCCTGGGTACAGACACTCTCCCCACACCTTTGCCAAAGCCCAGAAGAGCTGTCAGGCTGGGTGCCAGGCACCTGGGGTGGGGGCTGGGTGAGGCCCCGGGTCTGGAGTGGGAGGACCAGCCTGGCCATCAGCTGTGTCTCAGTGCGTGATTTTCCACTCTCAGGTGGGCCTCGGGGGGCTGCAGGTTGTGGAAGGGCTCCTCAGTGAGTTTCTGGAACTTCCTCACCCCCCTGGACTCCTGCAAAAACCCAGCCCTCAAGGCTGGGGGCTGTGTGTTTAGTAGGAAGAACTCCTAGAGCTGGCTTGGGCTACCTGTCCGAGACCCCTGGTGGAAGGGCTCTACATGTCAGCAAGGAAGGAGCCTTCCTGGTGGCCCTGAAGAAAGTAGTTTTTAAGTGTACTCAGAGGCCCAGACACAGGACTGTAGGAGTCAGAAGAGGAGGGGAATTCATTCTTCCTGTGTGTGTGCACAAGACAGAGAGAGATCAACAGGGGACAGCCCACGCCCGTGGCACAGGTGTGGGGTGTGGTGCAGGAAGGGGGCAAAGGAGACAAGAGGAGGCTGGGGCAGCAGTTACACCTCCTCTCCTGGGCTGTAAAGTCAGGCTGAGCCCTTTGGACTTTATCCTCTATAGAGTGGGGAACCCTTTTTTAAAAAGGTTTTCACATTAAAAAATTTTGACACTAAAATAATTCATGTTGCAAGCTCATTGTAAAAAAAGAAAAAGAGTACAAGTGAATGCGCAGTGGAAAATAAATTTCCCCTCCCCCTCCCCCAAGTTCCCTCCTTAAAAGTAATCCCCACTGCCAAGTCTTTATATCCTTGAAGAGATAGTCTATATTTAGCTGTATTTACTCTGTAGCCATTCCTCCTCTTTACACAATGGAAGCCTATCCTACCTGCCGTTCCGTTGTGATGTGTGCTTTGCAGATCATTTCTTAGCATGGATTTTACTGCCACGTGCCGTCCCGCAGTGTGGACAGTCTGCACTTTATTACCCAGTCCCTACAGCGAGATTTTTTCCATTCTTTTGCTTCCACAAACAATCCTTTAATGAACATACCATTGTGCACCCACCTTTGAGCACATGGGCTGGTCCATGGGTAAACTCCAGGCAGTGGTAGTACTGGGCCGAAGGGTACCACATTCAGAAGACATCACCAGATTGCCCCCTGGAAGATTCTAAGCAGCAGAACGACTGGCCTCCGAGATCTGCTCAGTCGCTCCTGCTGCATTTGGCCGGGCTGGGAGGAGCAAGGTATTTGATCGTGAGCCGCAGGTGAGGTCTGAGGCAGGCTAAAGGATCTCCAGGTGAGCGACCAGCTCCAGCGCTCCCTGTGTGCTTTCTAGAGGCTGGGAGAATGGGGCCCCAGTGGACACATCCCTTTGCTGTGGGGACAGACTGCCAGCCCTGAAGCCATGCGTAGGACCCGCATCCCCCGGGCGGGTGGCTGCGAACAGCTTAGTGAGGGGAGGACAGGCTGCCAGCAGCTGTGAGGGGCTCGAGCTCAGCCAAAACCCGTTCAGAGGGCTGCCAAGAGTTTCTTCTTTTCATTTCTCGGAGCCGTGCACTCCGGGCCAGGGCAGTGTCATCCTCATGCTTCCTGTTACTTTATGAGGCTCCCATCAAAGCGCCAGCCGCGCAGACCCTTTGATGTCCGGGCTAAGCCTGCCTCTGCCTCGGAGGGAAGCATCTCTGCTGAGGATCAAGAGGGAAGTGAAGCCGAGATGGTCCCCAGGCCTTCCCGCCCCATGTGCTCCCCTGGCTCCACTCCTCTGGGAGCGCAGGCTCCTGGAAGGGGTGGAGGGAAGGGGCCCTGGGATAGAGCTCAGAAGGGGACGCAGAGGGCCAGAGAGGGCCAGGGGCTACCCCAGGCCTCAGTAAACTGGTGGCGCGCTCTCCTCAGGCAGTGAGCATATGCGGGAGGAGGCAGTGGAGGGGATTTCTGCTGGGATCAAAGGGAGCCTGGCAGCCTTTGGTTTTGATCTCTCAGTTTCCCACCTCGCTTCCTAGAGCCCTTCTGGTGCTGACACCCTGCAGCTGAGGTAGGAGGTTCGGTGTGGGTGTCTATAGTCACCCTATCTAGGTTCAAAACCTGGGCTCTGTTCCTTTTAGTGTGTGACCTTGGTCAAGTTACTTAACATGTTTGAAGCTCAACTTTCTCCTCGGAAAAATAGGGTAATGATAATTCCCACCTCAGAGGGTCCTTGCTGGGGGGAAATGGGAAGGTTCATGAAAGTACTTAGCACACTGACTGAAACAGAGACTCAAAAAGAAAAGCTTGTATTATTGCTGTTGTTGGTGAAGCTGATAGAAATGCAGGGGCTAAGGGGTTTCTAAGGAGGGGGACCCATGCAAGTAGCCTTGCTAATACAGTTCCCATCCCATCATTGGTCTCTGCGGACCGGCTGAGGCCAGCACTGCAATCCAGGGAATTAGATCCTTCTCTGCTCCTCTCCCAACTCCCACCTAATTCCAAGGCTCTCTTCTGATGCTTAGCCAGAGGGTATGGGGACAAATAAGGAGAGGGTGCCAGGCATGGGGTGGGGGCACTGATGGGGTCTGGGCCAGGAGGGCTGGGAGGCAGGCGGGGGGCATCTGGGAGGATGTGGCCCTGCAGTCCTGACTCCAGGAGGCAGCCGGAGTGGGAAAGGGGATTGGTTTCCTGGCAAAGCCGAAAAGGTTTGGATTCGACTTGGAAACACATTGAGAAGTCCCTGGCGGCTGCCTCCTCAGAAACAGCCTCTCTGAAGTTGATCCCAGGGAAGGGGAGGCTGTTTTGTATAACGGGGCTCGGGGGACCTAGTGATGGAGGACAGGCTGAAACTGCTCCTCCGGAATTGCAACACATGCAGCA
Organism: Smutsia gigantea; assembly: GCA_032199065.1. Taxonomy (NCBI): domain Eukaryota; kingdom Metazoa; phylum Chordata; class Mammalia; order Pholidota; family Manidae; genus Smutsia; species Smutsia gigantea. The sequence continues at coordinate 72,263 of JAVSCE010016632.1, forward strand.
GTAAGCCTCCACATTTCCAGACGGCCTGCCCTGGGGGCTGCAGAATTCCAGAGGGCCGGGCCTGGGGGCTGGAGAATTCCTGCCCTCTTGCCTCTGCAGAGACAGAAGGGCCCAAGACCCAGGAGGGATGGACCCTGGCCCAAGGAGCCCACGGGTGGGGGTGGAGGGATGCCTTCTCAGGTAGCCCCAGGACTTGTCCCTTGGGCTCCCCCTTCCTGGCTTTCTGTCGTCTGTGTTTAACCTGTGACTTTACTTATGTAACATTTTTATTTAAATTGACTCACTTTTTAAAACTTGAATACATTTCTTTAAAAAAAACCTTTATATTGCTACTGTAGATGGAGGACTTCTATCACTTGTGATACAAAGATACATAAATATAATAAAAACAAAACTGTTGTTAAATTCTACCTAGAGCCTGAGACTTGCTCTCTCTTTGATTAAAAAAAGATTAGCAAGTGTGAAAGACAGGCTAGCACCCAACTCAGATTTTCTCTTTAATTAGAGCTGCTAGATAAAACATAAGATTCAAATTTAAATTTCAGATAAACAATGAACAATATTTTAAGTATGTCCTAACTATTGTGTAGGCCACACTTAACTTATACTGAAAAATATTTATTTGTTGTTTATCTGAAATACAAATTTAACTGGGCATCCTGTGTTTTTATTTGCTAAATCTGGCAGCCCTCTCCTTGGGAAACAAAAGCCAGTTTCTAAAGGAGTAACTTTGTCACTGCTTGGAGATTAGATGTTTCCATGCAATGCCCTTGTGCCCCCAGAACTACTCTTGAGAAAAGACTGCTCTGATTCAAGGTAGAAGCAGAGAAACGGAACACTCTGAGACGGGAATTTGGAGGCAGGGAAGAGCCCTGCAGTTAGGGGAAATTCTGGAAGGCTCTGCAGAGCAGGGGCAGGCTGGGGACTGAACCCTATGCACCAGCGATACAGGCCAAGAGTACAGCATCTTGGAGGTCTGAGCACCCTTCCCAGCTTCCAGCCCAGAGCCCGAGGAACAGGGACGCTCCTCGGGGACAAAGCCCTGACCCTGCTGCTCTCAGAGGACAGAGGGGCTTGTGTTGAGTAACTGTGGCTTGTGAGCCCGAGTGACTGTGTGTGTTTGCTCAGACCACACCCTCTCAGACACAAAAGGGCTTTTGAGGGCATCTCTTCTAACACCTCCACTGGCCCCTGCCCCCCATACAGGAATCTGAAACTTGCTTGCATTTATCCATTGATAGGGTTCTCACTACCTCCCAAGGCATCTCTTCCCATCATTGGGCAGTGTTGACTGTGGAAAAGCCCTTCCTTGGAATGAACAGAAATCTGCCCCCTTATAAAGTCTCTGTAGATTCACACTGGCCCTCTAAACAAAGGGCTCCCCTTTACGCCCTGGGCCAGTCCTTCAAAGACTTGTCAGTCACGATGCTAGCCCCTACAGGCTGAAAAGACCCAGTTCTTTGAACTGTACCGTTTACACCTTGATTCCTGGCTTCCTCATTGGCGGTGAAACAGGCGTCAGACCTGGGACAGGGGACACTGTACTAGCTTCAGGCAGGGGGCAGAGCAGAGGTTGCCTGTGGGGAACTCTGGCTGCCAAGGCGGGGACAGAACCAGGACAGGGAGGGAAGTTCCTTTCTTGCAGATGCTCAGCCTGCAGGAACTGCAGGAAGAGCCCTGGAGACCTGGGCTCTGGTCCCAGCTCAGTCCCTAATTTGCTGTGTGGCTTCAGGCAAGTCCCCTCTCCTCTCTGGGCCTTCGCTCTGCTTTATGCTCTTTGAGCAGCTTGGCCTATTCATCCAGGTGAAACCGTCTGGGCCTGTTCTGATTGACTGTGCTGGGCTGGCTAGAGTTCTGTGATGAGAAGGGGTCTGAGGCAGTGTCAGGCTCACTGGGGAAACAGGCGGCATATGGCAGTGGAATGGCAGCCCAGGGGCTGCCTATGTGCCAGTCATGGCTTGAAGGGGCCTCCAGCTCTGGCAGTGCGTGGCCCTGGACTGACAAAGCAGGGCAAAATGAGGTGGTCAGTGAAGTCAGAAAAGAGGTGAAGCCATCCCCACGGGGAGGAGGGAGGTCCTCTGTGTGGCTATGTCAGCCCTGTGTTTCTCTAGCCTGCAGACACTCACACGTGTGTTAGCTCACGGCCTGCCACCCAGATGGCTGGGGCACAGACGTGCTCTGTGAGATCCTGTGAACAGGCCGGCACAATGGCTTGAGGGTGGTGTGGAAGGGGAGGCTGGCTGGGGGACATGCAGATGGGGCTCCTTTACCAGGGGCAAGGTCTTTAGGAAACAGAAACATGGGATGTGGCTGATACACAAAGGGTGCTTTCTCCCTCTTCCTGCCCTTCAGGACCGGGAGGCTGGCAGGGGGGAAAGCCAGACTCTGAGTATCTCAGAGGGTTCAGACTGACTCTCCAAGCTGCGCAGAATCTCTAAAAATCAGTAAGCCCGTTTCCAGGCCTCAGACAGGCCTTCCTCATACATGGCATCTCTTACTTTTGAAGATAGTCACAAAAGGGTGTCCTGCCACCTCCCCAGCTTTGTCTTTTTGTCCCTGTTTCTGCTGTTATCTCACAGAGAATCAAGTTGCTTCCCATCTCTCTGGCCTCAATTTCCCCAGCTCTTTGAAGAAGGGCTTGGATAGATGGTCTTTAAAAGCCCTTCCAGGTCTCACATTTCCAGACTCCAAGTTTTCCATAATAATGACAACATATAACACATGAAGAGAACAATATTGTATGACATACAATTACATAATCATTGTATAATTCTTATAACATATGTTATAAAAGAATAATAATAACAAAGCTCTTACAGTTTATAGAGCCCCTTCCTATTTCCCACTTAACCTATCTTTCAACAATCTGAAGAAGGTAAGCCTAGAGATGCCATGATGAACTAGCCCTCCAGTTTTTTTCAGATGTCAAAACTGAGGCTCAGGGAGGGGAAAGGGTCTTCCAAGTTCACACAGTGAGGCAGGGGCTGAACCTGGGCTCCCAAGGCCATGTCCAGACCTCTGTCCACTGCATAGTGGTTTGAATGCCCCCAGAACACAGCGGACAAGGAGGATGGGTCGGAATGGGCACAACTGCTTCACTTGCCTGTTCTCCATACAGCTTTCTATTTAGGAACTATTTTGAAGAAAAAATATTTGTGCCAAAAATACCCTGAAAGCCTTGTGCTCTTCCAGAACTTTGCAGGGGGGCGCTGAGGACCCCTTCTCAGTTGCACAAGCTGGTTGGGAGGCTTTACCTGAGGTTTTGGCAAGAGCTTCACGTGTCTAATGGGAATGAAGGAGGTGTGCATGTTTTTATCAGACATTTAGCATGTGGTAGCATTCGGGTAGAAGTTGAACATTTTCACAGCCCGAAGAACCCCTAAGTATGATGGGAGTATCACAAGGTGTTAATGCTTGAAGGATCTTTAGAAGCCTCTGGTCCATCTGTAGAACCTTTCAGGTCAAACCTCCCTCCCTGCCCTTTACTTAAGGGAAACTGAGGCTCCGAGAGAGGAAGGAATTTGGCCCAGGTCACACAGAGTCAGAGACAGGACTAGAACTTTGGTCTCCAAACATCTCCAACAGTCTGGTCACAGGACATTTTCTGGAGAGGCAACAGCGTAGAGGACCAGGGGAGGGGGAAAGAAAGAAAGGCTAGGGGTCCGGGGACTGTCAGACGAGAGGTATGTGGGGTCCAGTCGCCTGCTGATAAGAGCCCCACAATGCCATTCCAAAGGGATATTCTATCAAGATGTAATTTTTCCCGCTGCAGACACTATTTTCTTTCTCCTGCAGACTATGCTGGACTTTGCGATAAGGCGCCTTAGACATGTTCACACTAAGGCGGCCAAAACATGAGGCAGAAGGAAAAAAATTCCCTTCTTAATCTCCCCCCACCCTAGCCCCCCCCCCCCATTTCCTCTCATTCTCTCCAAGGTCTCCTGCCCCCTCCCTCCCCAGCCCAAGGCTGACTGGCCTCTTCCTGCCTTCCAGTAAGTCAGCCTGAAGGGGCCAGGAAGGTATGTGGCCCGGGGAGGTCAAGAGGGAGAAGTGTGGAGGGGCCTCCCCTGGGAAAAGGGGCCCAGGCCACGGGCTTTCCCACGTGGGCTTGGGCACATGGCAGAGCGGGGCACATGCTGTTTGTGCGCTTCTCCCTAGAGCCTTCTCCCCCATCCCCACGCCTGGAAATGGAATGCAGAACTCTCTCTGGTTTGGGGGTTTACACTGGAGGTGATCAGAGCCCCCCATCCACAGATAGCCTGCTCCTTGACACCCACTCCCGACTTCCTAATCCGAGGCCTCACGGGAAACTCTGGGGAAGAGACGACTCTGCCTAGTTCAACCTAAAAACCCCAGACCTAAGAGATCAGGCCAGACAGGAGATCTGGGACCCACTAATCTCTGTTGGGTCAATCCCGTTGCTCTCTAGGCTCTCCAGGCCTCAGTTTCCCCATCTACCCTCGAAGGAGGGTTGGATTCAGATGTCCCGGCCCTGAAATTCTATTTCTGGCTTTTCCGGAAGATGATGCTCTATCCCAGGCCTCCTGGGCACTTGGCAAGTTGGCCGCACAGCCCCCATGTATCAGTACCCCGCCCCTGCTCTGCTCAGGAAGTCCACCCCACCCTCCACATCTGGATGGAATTTACCCCCCAGAGCAACTCAATTACCAGCGATCTGATCAGGGCGGCTCATGTGTCAGAGGGGGCCCTGGTGAAGGTCGCTCTGGCAGAGATGAGAGTTTCTGGGCCTGCAGTCCTCCCCTCTCGCTGCCCAGGAGGCCTTCCTGAGCCCTGGGGAAGTCGCCCAGTGGTCAGTGACCTGCTGAGCAGGCCAGAGGGGACCGTGAAGGGGCTGCCACTTCCAGCTCTGTCTCAGGGCCCCCATTCACTCAAGTCCTGAGTCGGCGCCCGGAGCCTGGAGGGTGAAGGAAGATGGTGTATGAATTCTGCACCGACTGGCATGGCCATGTGCCAAGCCAAGGAGTCTGTTAGAGCAGTAAACCCTCATGACTTTCCTTCACATTCTGACCCCTCGCGGGGAGCCTGGGTGGGAAATGATGCCACTTACTTGCAAGGCAGCGAAAGCGAAGGTTTGGGAGCTGAGGGCTGTAATGGCATACCCTCCTTGGTCAATCAAGATACCATCCCTGCTGTCTTCCCATGGCTTCTGCTAAGTTGCGAGTGGGGGGCAGTGGGTTTTGGGCTTTCCTGTTTCTTCATATCTGCATTTGCTGCCCCTTATTCTGAGGCCTTTGCTCCAGAAGTTTTTCCCTAGATACGGAGCCTCCCTACACCTCATGCAAGAGGGTCCCTGGGCCCGGGAGTTCTGGGTGTAGTTCTGTTTCCATTAATATAGTGACCTCCTGGAGTGGAGTTACCAAAGGAGAGGTGAGACAGCCCAGACTGGAAACAGAGTGAGTCACAACCATCATGTCACCAGCAGCGGGATTATGCCCGTGAGTACCCACTCGCCTCTAACAGACATACCGTGGGTCATGGGCTCCATGAAGGCTGGGCAGAGCTTGCCAGCCCGGGAAGGCAGTGCTGGGTGCTTGTGCGTGCACACACACACACACACACACACACACACACACACACACACACACACACCACTTCCCTCCGTCGGAGAATCTTAGCAGAACCACTCCAGTGTTCGATCCAGCAAATAGTCACTAAAGTCATTAGGAACAAAGCACTGTGCTCAGCAATGCTGGGGGGAGAATGAAAATTCTGAGGTCAAATCTCACTCCTCCAGGAGCTCACACTGTCAGTGCAGAGAGAAAACCAAAAAGCCAGTCAAGAGCATGGGGAGAGCCAGGCAGGCCATGCTTGGATACCGGCTCTGCTAATACAGGCTGGGGCTTCAGGAAATGGTTCAGCCTCCCTACCAGCCTCATTCGGTTGTCAGGTTGTCAAGAACAGATCAGGCAATGCATGTGAAAGGGCCTGACACAGAGTAAGTGCTTCACCAATGGCTCTTTTCTTATTATCTTAAGAAATACTTTGCATCAAGACAACAACCTCTCATTTACCTGGAAATCTTCCTACTTTGCAGAACACAGCCAAGAACTCATATGAAGCCCCCTTTCTGGAAATGCCTCTCAGCTGTCACCAATCAAGACTAGCAACTGTGTACACTGAAGTCTAGGGACCTTCTTCATCAGTAAACTGATGACAGACATAGGGGAGATGGGCAGGTGAGGGTGGGGCCAGCTCAGATCACTTGGGAGCAGGAAGGCTTCCTGGAGGCCTGAGGATGTCAGGCCGACATGCCTTGAGGGTCTGGGTTGGGAAGGTTGGGGAAGGCTCAGGTGGGACCAGGGTCCTAGGGGTCTTGAATGTCCTTCTAACTCACTGGCTGCTCCGGGGCCAAGGGGAGCTGCTGTGGGGTCACTGTGGGGGTGATGAGATGCTCGGGCTTCTTCAGGAAGCTGACTCTGGGCACTGATGCACTGGCGAGGAGGCTAGCCAGGGCCTGTTGGAACCCAGGCAGGATTTAATGCCAGGATCCATCCGCAAGATGAAATTCCAGACGGGGAAATCACCACGTACTTGGCGAAGCCCCTCTCACATCCTTTACATCTTCATAATTCCGTGAAACACTTATCTCCACTTCACAGAGGAGAAAAATTGTGTCCTTGGAGAAGGGACCTCACACAGCTGTCAGGGGCAGGACACGATCAAGAACCCAGGTCTCCTGCTCTTGCATCACTTTCCGTTTTTCATGGAGGGTTGGGGTATTCTGCATGCTCACTCTTATTAAATGTAAAGACATTCAATAATAACACAGCACTGGGCTGTCTTGGGAACACGGTGAAAAGTGAGCCCCAGAGGGTTACCAGCACTGACTCTGGAGTGAGGAAATCCTGGTTGGAGGCCCAGACCCATTATTTTCCACCCGTGTGGCCTGGGGAAGCATCTGAATGTCTCTGAGCCTCAGTTTCTCCCAAATTGGGAGATGTCTCCCCAGAGGGAGGCTCTTTCTCTTCCATGATCCTGGGAGGGTGGGACTTGTCTCGTGGTAGCTGTGCTGCCGCTTGCCTGGCACAGGGCTTGATGTATGGTAGAAGCTCGATGAATATCATCATAATAAATTGTTCACATTTATTATGGGCACTTACTATGTGTCAAGCATTGCCTAATGGATAGTTAGACAACTGGTGAGAAGGGACTGAATTCAAACAGGAGTGGGGAGCGGAGGCCACTGCTTGGGGGCCAGCGCACATCAGTGGAGGAGACAGCACACCAGCACGCCGGGAAGAAGGGTCCCCCGCTGGAGGGAGCCGGGGAGTAACTGGCCAGCAAAGCGTGCCCGCAGTCACTGGGGTCCCTGTTCCGTTCCACTCCACGCTCTGCGATCCTGTTGCTGTGACATTGGCCAAGGCCCACCCTCTCTCGGACTGTTTTTCCTCCAGAGGACAGATTGAGGGCACAAGGGACTAGGAGCTGGGCTGTCAGGGAGGGAGGCTGTCGCACCTGAGCCTCCAGGCCTGCTGGGATCTGCCACCTGAAGGGGATTTCCTGGCCGGCCCAGTTCCCAGCCCTGCTGACGCTGCCCCTGGATGCATGCCCAGGATGGCGGCGGGGGTGTGGCGGGGAAGCGTGCCCGGAGCAGCAGTCTAGTGGGAAAGGCAGAGGGCCCCTCTCCCAGCCCACACCTTGGCCCTCCCTCTGGGGCCCTGGGGTCTCCCCACCCCCAGCCCGAGGTGCGGAAGTGGGAGATAACTCCTGATGAAAGAGGAAGGCACTGCCCCTTGGTCAGGATCCTGATTTGCTGTGTGACCTCAGGCAAGTCTCTGCCCCTTTCTGGGCCTTGATTGCGTCTCTGAAATAAAGAAGGCAAAGATTTCCAAGCTCCTTTGGAGCTCTGAGACTCTGGGGTCCTGCTGGGAGGTGGGAGTCCTGGGAAAGAGAATTGGGATGGGAGCTGGGGCCCAGGAAGTTGCTTTTGCTGCTGTGGAGTGGAAGTTGGAGGGGATGGAGGGAGGGTGGTGGCAGAAAAGGAGCTCAAGGCCTCCAGGTGGTTCCAAGAGGGGGCAAGGCGAGCCTCAGGTTTTAGAAATATATTTATTTTTAAGTGTCTGGTGTCACTGGGGGCTTTCTCCTTGGGTTTTGAAATGCTCCAGAAGTCAGCTCTCTGTATGTGCGTGTTTGCTGAGTAGAATATGGGCTCTATTTATTCATCCTTTAGCCGGAGCCCTTAAAAATATAGATGGCTAATGTCTTCAGTATGTATGAAATATCCCATATGCTCGGAAACAAAAGGGGCTCTGTTATTAAAGTTTCATTTCCACACGCCCCCTCCCCTCCCTCCCGCCCCCCTGACACCCTGCCCTCCTCCCACCCCGCTCAGCCTGCTCCAGTCAGAAGGAGAGCGAGGAGGCAGGCGGGCAGCTGTCTGGGTCCGGAGGCACGGGCATAGCCAGTCCCTGCATGAGTGGGGGTGGACTCTGGCTCCAGGTGAGAGGGACGCCTTGGTAGAGGAGAGGGGCAGGGTCTTCCGAAGGAGAGGGGCTTTCGGGGTCCCCAGGATGCCAGTGGAGGAGTGGGGGGTGAGGTGGCCCTTCCTGAGGGCGCCTGTGGAACTGGGGCCCTGGCAGGGCCTGGCTGTCTGGGACGGAAATGCCCGCTCTACTGCTAACTGAAACCACATGTGTCTCCGAGGCAGTGGGACAGAGACACCGCCAAGCCCGGGGCTTGGGACTTGGGGGAGGAAAGATGCAGGCTGGCCCCACTGTGTGCCCTGGGGTGGGCAGGATTGGGGTCATTTGCATCTGTACAAGTGGGAGTGTGTCAAGAAGTGAGTGCATGTCTGAGCTCTGTGTGTGTGCACGCTGCATGGATGAGTGTGTGTGTGTGTGTGGTAAGTGTGCCTGCAGGTCGGTGGAGTGTCCGCCCTCTCGGCCTCTAGGGGCCTGAGTCCCGGACCAGCTGCTGTCTATCACCCACAGCCTGAGTGCCTGCTGGCTGCCTCCTAGAAGGGCCCTCTGGGGCGAGGAGACACCCCAGCTGAGCTGGTGGCAGTCCTTCTGTGCTCTGGGACCCCCTGTAGCCACCATCCTCCTTCATTTCTCTCCTTCCAGGCCGGTCTTCTCATACCTGCACAACCTCTCCCCATTTCTCAGAGAGAAAGGCTGAGGCACAGAGCGAGGGGCCCTAACAGTCTCTTCCCCCAGGTCTGTTTTCATCTTTTTCAGGGTGCTCACGTCCAGGAGCACGACATCTTCACTGTAGCACTGGAGGGTGAGAGAGCCAAGCTCAAGACTGGGGACAGCTTTTCCACAGTATCAGGGAGACAGTAGTAGGGACTGTCCGGATACTGGAGGGGTCCAAGGATTACTGGGACACGGGCTGGGTCTTGAGGGAAAGGCTGCAAAAAGTCGCACAAGATGCTGTGGGGCTCTTGGGGGCCTGGGTGACCCGAGCCCCGGGTCTTCTCTCCCTAAGGAGTAAGACTTGCTGGGAACTGGATTCTGGTTTCTGCTGGTGCCCTACCACTCGCTACCTTGCTATGAATGTTGGACGGGTCTCTTCTCTTCTCCAGGCCTCAGTTTCCCCATCCCTACATTGACAAGGCTGGGCAAATATAGTATTTCCCAGTCTGGTATACGCCGCTCTGGTCGCGTAGCCAGAGATGGTGCCACATGGACTGCCAGTTTTCATTTTAACAAGGATTGTGTGTTATTTTCATCTACATTAGGGAAAAATACATAAAAGCACATCAAACCAGAGAGTGCATTTAGTGAACTACCCAAATGAGTGAAGATTGAGGACCACTAGATCTCTCGGGTCCTGTCCATTTTGGCAACAAGCTTTCTTTATGCTTGTACCATTTTAAACGCTCAGAAGAGTGTTGGTTCTGGCTGTCTAGGACCCAAAGATGTGTTCTGCTGTGTAGACCATCTTTTGGCACCCACAAAGTAGCAGTCAGCAATCCTAAAATTCCATGATAAGAATTAAAAGCCCAGTTTTCACCCTGTGTGTGTGTGTGAGTGTGTGTGTGCTGTGTGGGAAGGGACCGGCCATGGGATGGGCAGAGCTGGAAAAAAGATCAGCCCATTCCAAGGTTGGGGCTGGGTGCCCAAGGTCAAAGTCAGGGACTTGGGAAAGAGATTGTTCTTTGACTGACATTTTGAAGCGCTTTGTCAAGCTTCAGCCTTGCTTTGAATCACCACGTTGGGTGGGCAGGCAGGGTCCACCCTGGCTTCAGCCTTTCCTGCCATTCAGCCCTGGCTCCCCAGGCACTTGGCTGTTTTCAGGGTCAATCTAGGGCCCGCCTGGGGATGGATGCACTGGAAGGAAGCAGGGGGTGAGGGGAGCCCCTCGGCAGAACCCTCTGTCACTTCTCCAGGCTGGACTGGTTAGAGCTGCTGTCACTGAGGTGTCCCCTCCTGTCCCCTCCTGCCCCCTCCTGACTGAATGGCTTGCTGTTGCTGTTATTGTTACTCATGGCGATCATTGTTCATCCATGATTTTCCCTGGTGACTTGTCTCATCACTGACTATCCAGGCCAGTGTGACCCTGTCCTGTCCTGCTGCAGAAGCTGCAGCTTCCCAGTCTATCCTTTCTTTCTTGTCCTGCAAAAGGCAGAGGACACCACCATTCGGCTCATGGATGAGGACTGTAGCCGTGGGTGGGGAGGAATTCATGACCCCTTACTGGGGAGGCAGCCAGTGCCAAGGAGGGAGCTCGGGGCAAGCTTCTTGCCCTCTTGGGGCCTCAGTGACCCACCAACCCCAGGAGGCATTGTGCTTAGCAAGGCCAAAGTAATTCTCCAGCTCTGCCCTAGGAATGGAGCAACACCCATCTGCTTCTAGGGGTCTCTTGTTCCTCTTGAAGGGTGCCTCTCAGCAGGGGCAGAACCGTGTGGGTCTGCGGTGGGGCTCCGGGGAGCAGGGATGAGCCACCCCGATCACCCATACTCCCCGAGCCCAGGTTCCCTTGGCGCCTGAAGAACCCCCGTCAAATCCCGGGGAAGCGGCTGGCCGGGGTCAAGGGTACAGTCCCTGCTCGCAGAACTTACCATATTCTAACTGCTCTTCAGTGGCCTTGGGGGTCCTGCAGAACTACTGGCAGCCGCCCCCAAGGCCAAGGGCAGGAAGAGCCGTGCTTTAGGGTGCCCTGTGCGGCTCTCTGGGCGTGACTGCAGAGCGACCTGCCTGGGCAGGGAGTGGGAGGCGGCACTGCTTAGTGGGAGCTGCCCCTCCCTAAATGATCATTCTCATTTGGAAAATGAAACTGTTCATATGACCATGGTCCACTTAGATACGCCACTCTTGCTGGGCTAAGCAATGTGTTCAGATGGAGGGAGAGGATTCCAGTTAAACTTAGCTTACCCACCCACAGTGACACCCTGGGCTTAGATTTCACCTTGATTTCTTTTTCCTGGGTTTGCTGGAGGCAGAGTGTGGAGTGGTGACAAAGCAGTTTACCTGTAGAGTCGCACCCAGGTCTACTTGTGACATTATTGACTTCAGGCAAAGGCAAACTGAAGTTTGCTATTGGGTCAGGGAAAAAGAAAAGGAAGAAAAGAGGTCATGTGGACCTTCCCTCTGCTCCTGCTGTGGCTTTGGGGCCTTGCCAGGCTGCAGCAGCTCCCTCAGCTCTATTTTCCTCATCCATACAAGGGGTTCTTGTGAAGATTCATGAGACCTTGGTACAGAAATCCCTGCAAACATTGCATCTGGCACTTGGTAAATAGTAGCTCAAAGGTGCCAGGCCTGGCAATAACTCTGCTGACTTACGGAGAGAGTGTCATCCCCACTTTACACTGGGGGGAATAGGACACGAGTGATGTGCCCTAGGGCAGAACACCAGCTCTTCCCCAGGCCTGAGTTCCAGGACCAGCCATGGCCCCACTGGCTCTGCAACTTGAAGCAGGTTGCTTCCCTGCTCTGAGCCTCAGTTTCTTCCCCTGTAAAATTGGGGCTGGGAGAGGACCTACCTCATAGAGCATCTGTGGAAAATGCACGAGCCAGGCTAAAGCTCCCGGCACACTCTAGGAACTCAGTGAACACTGTACTAGCAGAACAGGAACCTGCAGGCCTGAGGCTGGCCCCAGGGACGCTTGCCTCTCAAAATGCTCCCCTAAAATAGTCCCTCTACTCCCCAGTTGAGTCCAAGCCTCTGTAGGGAGTAAGGCCAGGCAGCCAGAGAAGCCCCCAGGGGGGCTTCTCCCCCAAAACTGCCTTCAGATCGTGCCATAAGCACTAGCAAAAACACCTCCTGGAGTAATGCTGTGCCCCAGTCCCTGGGCCCAGGTGGGTGGGCATAGTGGGGATGGTTTCCTACCCGAGGGAGCGGGAACCAGGAAACAGGCTTGGAGAGGGAAGGGGTCTCTGTGGCCCTGGCGGTGAGGCTGGGAACAAAGGGGTGGAGGCCAGGGGGTGGGGAACCTTGTGGGGAGAGGGAAGGGAGGGCCCTATACCTACCTGCTGGGGCCTCCCTCCCAGCTCTGCTCACTGGAAGCAGGAACCAGTTAAAGGGGAACCGGAAAGGAGAGAAAGAAAGCAAACAGAGAAAAGCCTGGAGCTCGAAATGCAGGGGTTGTTTGGTCTGGCTGAGCCACCTCCTGGGCTGGGCCGCTCCCAGCAGCTCTGAAGACAGACTCTAGCGGCCCTTGCCCCATGCATGTGCGTGCACACGTGCACACACAGGTGTACACACACACAGGTACAGGCACAAAGCTGCTCACATACAGACACACATAGATACCCACATACACACCTTCACATGGTCACACACGGACGACCTGCACACACACACACATGTGTATACATACAAGCATGCACAAATACAGACATTCACATAGTCACACATGGACGACCTGCACACACACACACACACACACACACATATGTATACATACAAGCATGCACAAATACATACAGACATTCAGGCACAAACACACAGCTCAGAAGCCCCAGGCTGGAGGGCAGGCGCTCGCATGAAGGGCTTCCGGAGCTCCTTGGACCGGCTCAGCCTCCGTTCTGGCTGCAGGCACACACCAGCTCACCCCTTGCTGCAGCTGCAGTAGCACCTCCCAGGCCCTCCCAGTTGAGCTCGAAGCCCTTTACTTACAGGAACTTGTTTAATCCTCACAACAACCCTGCGGGGCTAGCCTGTAACTAGCCCTGATCTGCAGACGGGAAGAGGCTCAAGGAGGGGAAATAACTCCCCCAGGGTTATGCAGTCGCTTCAGTAGCTGCTCCAGAGCAGGCCCCCGAGCCCAGAGCCCACTGGCTGGCCACCGCCCCACACTGTCTCTGAGGGACCCCACACGTTCACCCCCACTGTCAATGCTGTGTGATGCAGCAACCTGATCTTGCCCTTTTCTCCGGCCCAGGGAAGGGAAGTGAGCTGCCTGTGGTCCCAGAGAGTGGGAGGAGCAGGGCAGGGGGTCTTAGTGTGTGCGGAGGAGCGGAGGCTTCAGTGGGGAGGAGCGGCTGGCGGTCGGGGAGGGGCAGACCACAGCATCAGGGCAGTTAGGCTCAGCGACCTCCCGCCTCCTCCCACAGGATCTTCTGCCATGGCTCCCTAGACCCCATGTGCCCAGTATCTCACACCCTCACCTTGTTCATCCAACCGGCCATTGACTCAACAAGTATGTGCTGAGTTTCCTTAATGATAGCTTTGGATAACTGTTGACAAAACATGTTTCCCTTCAGATATTTTTTCCACCCGGTGTATGTGGGTGGGGGAGGCCATGGTGTTATTATTTTCTTTTATCTTGGCTCCACCGCTCGCTCAGAGTCCTTTCCAGTAAAGGGCCAAACTAACTAAAATGTGTATCAGAATCCTCCACTGGGCTCAGAATGCCCACTGCACCAGCACAGGATGTGGGACATGCGGCAAAAAGTAGCAATTGGGTAGTGAAGTCTTTGTGAACCTTAAGGACAATACAATCCAGCAGAAATAGGGCTGTTGAAAGAAAGGGGGGAAAAACTAATCTGATGGTAGGCTGCATTAATAAAGTTTGAATGCCTACTGAGGGAGGTGATCATCTTGCCTTAGTCTGTGCTGGTTTGGTTTTCCTGGAATGTTGTGGACAGTTCACTTCTGAGAATCTGACAAACCGGGCTGACGGTGTAGGAGGGCAAAGAGGATGGGAAGGGGTCAGAGAATTCCTGTGCTGAATAGCTGAAGGGACTGAGGTTTAGCTTGAGGGAGGGAATAGAAAGAGGGCTGAACTTATTCTGAACATACTAGACGATGGGATGAAGATCCGTGTGGGTGGCAGGGGAGCTACCAGGAGGCAGGTCTCACCTCTGTAGAAAAGGAATACTAAAGGTGGAATGAAGGAGCTACCTCTGGGGAAAGTGCAACTGAGATGTACAAGCCAAGGTTGGGGGCCCTGAGTGAAAGGGAATTTCAGAATGGGGTAGGGGCTTTAGTTTCCTTCCAGTCCCAACATTTGGCCACTCTGAGTCAGTGTCTCCTGACTTAGCTCTTCCCACAGTGGTGCTGAAGATGACGGGTTCCCAGGAAGGCCTGGGCGTGTTCCGCAGGCCTGGGGCCGCTGCATGCTGCATGGCCTCAGTTCCCACCCCCACCCCATGGCCCATTAGGACCAGGACACATTCTTGGACGGGGTAGATCCACAGACCGATCAGAGTCAGAGGAGCCCTTGGTGAGCATCTTGCCTACCTCCTTCACCTCATGAAGGGATAAACTGAGGCAATTTTGGAGAAAGGGCTTTCTTGAAGTCAGCAGGTCATAGAAGGTGGCAGATCATGGTTCTAGCTTAAGCTCCTGCCTTCCCTGCCTGCCAGGTCATTAGTGGACTATAGTCTGATTCCCCCAACCAGAGAAAGTCTCCAGACAGAATCAGTCCTTCTCTTTTCTGTACCTCATCGTGTCTCTTGCTTGAGATGTGATCAACATGTATTTACTGAGCACCTACGAGGCTCCAGGCTTTACACTAGGCCCTGGGATGCAGCAGCTACTGCTCTGGAGAAGGGAGTGAACCTCCTTCCACTGTCACCTGCAGAGTGCCTTGCATGTTCTGAAATCACCTAGTTTATTTATTTGTCTACTAGCTTATTCTCTGTCTTCCCTGTCTCACCATACCCTATTTACAACATTTTCCAGGAGAGTGGTTTGTTTTCTCCGTGCTCCCAGCTCCCAGAGCCGTCCTGGCTCCCAGTGTGTGCTCAAAAGCTGCTTGCTGAGTGGATGAAAGGTGAGCAGAACTGACACGATGGAACCAGACTAATGAGCGGTGCTTCCTGAGCTTGTCCGTGTGCCTGGTTCCGGGTGCTTCTCCCAATCATCCCATCTCATCCTCACACCAGTGCCCAGGAGGCAGTGCTATCATTGGCCCACTTTTGCAGGTGGAGAACTTGAGGCCCAGACAGGTCAAGCAGCTCCTCCTGGCCTTTGTCACCTTCCACCTGGTATTATAGATATTTAACACCATCTTATGCCCTTCTGCCCACCCTAGACTCCTTGAAGGCAGGAGCCATGCCTGCTTGCACTTTGTTCTCTCCCCTTTGTCTCTCCTGTGTGACACTGGCCCCCTGTGGCACCTTTAAGTGTGTATGATATTTAGTTGGGTTGAATGAAAATTTGGCGAAGGAAAGGAGGATATGGTGGGGAAGAGAGGATTAAAAGGGACAGACAGCAGCACAACGTCGTATCAATGCCAGGAGGCAAGCCGTCTTCAAAGACCATTCCATCCAACGCCTCCCCCACCCATTCAGTTTTCGGGCTCAGCCTGCCAAGGGGCTTCCGAGGCTCTGCTCGCTCACTGCCAGCAACAGGGAGCTGAGCATCTGCTGGGGCATGAGATGATCCAAGGAAATCACTGAGCCCACTGCTAAACAGCTCCCTGAGAGCTGACCTCTGCGGAATGCTTTCTCTGCGCTGAGCGCACTAGATCCCTACCAAAGCCATGAGAGGGAGAGGCTATAATTATCCTAGTTTGACAGATGAGGAAACCGAGGCCCAGCGTTATATAACTTGCCCAAGGTTCACAGCTGGCAAGTGACAAAAACAGAATGCAATTTGGTGCCCTGAGTGTGGCACCAGAGAGCGTGCCCTCCGACCTCTATGCCGGTGCTGGCCATCAAAATCAATGTGAGCACATACGTAATTTAAATTTTCTCGTAGCCACACAGAAATGTTTTTTAAAAGGAGGAAAAAAGAAACACTTGATATTTATTTTAGTAATATATTTATTTAAGTCCCAATAGCATCATTTTAACATGTAATGAATCTAAAGAAAGTTGAGACGTTTTACATTCTTCTTTGGGCACTAAGTCTTCAAAATCTGGTGTGTATTCTTTATTTACAGCACATCTCAATTTGAACTTGCCGCATTTCAAGTGCTCGGTAGCGCATGTGGCTAGTGGCTACTATATTAAACAGGCCAATTCTATATTAGACTGTCTGTCAAGGTACTTAGGTGGTATATCTGATTACACAGGAAGAATCCAATAAATATCAACCACTATTATGATTGTTTTTATCACTGATGTTGCTGGTGATGGTGCAGGGGGACAATGGGCTGAGGCTCGAAGCCCTCGACATAAGCCCTGGTGTCTCTGTTCTTAATCTGAGTCCTCCAAGCCAGCAGTTTGATGTCTCTCTGGCTAAACTGAGCTCCATGGATCCTTGGCCTATGGGTCAGGAGGAGCCAGCCTGACTCTCTTTAGGGGCCCGGAGAGGCCTAGCAGCGGCCTCTCCACCTCCCCAGCCGGCCAGCTGAATACCACATGCAGCGAGGCCTCCTTGGGGTATATACGCCTGTGGTGCACCTGCTCTGGAGAGTGTAGGGTTTCCAGGAGCACATCTGGAAGGGAGCAGGCAAAGTCCTTTCTTCTGTGGCCCTTGGAAGCCGCACTCCTGCACACTTCAGGCAGGTCAGAGCTTCCAACAGAACAAGCAAACACTTTTAATGCGAATTGTTTTCATGAAACCCCATGAGTTAAATGGAGGGTTCTGTACTGCCCCCTCTCCCTCTGTGTCTCCTGGACAGCTGCTGAGTGCTAGCAAAGAGCCAAAACCTGTTCTGCACATTGGAACTGCTTGGGAAATTTCAAAATGTACTGGTGTCCAGGTCTTACCTCCAGACGTGTGATTGAATGGGTCTGGGGTGTGGCCAGGGCTTTGGAACATGTGAAAGATCCTCTGGTAAAATGCAGACAAGTTTGGCAACTGCTGGACTAACCCTTGGGGGTGCAAGCTCACTTAGCCCTTATAGTAGCTATAGTGTAGGTGTGGTTATGGTTCCCACTTTACAGATGGAAAAATGGAGGCTCAGAGATGTAAAATAACTGGCTCAAGTTCAGAAAGCCAGGAAACGGGGATTCACTAGCCATGGTCTTAATCAGTGTTGTGCTGATAAATGTTTAACACCTGGCTCTCTGGAGGGATTAAAAAAACCTGGTTTGTACCATCTGCCCATTTCCATGGTGTAATGCTTCCCAGCAAGGCCATTTTCAAGCTATTAAAGTAATGTTACTGAATGTAGAGCTGGGAAGAGATTTCCACAATTGATTGTTGGGCCGGTGGGGATGGGGGGCTCCAGTACACAGCTGGACCATTCTGCACGGCAAACAGGGGCTCCTACCGAGTAGGAGGTAGATGTAGTTAGAAATTTCCTGAAATTTTAGTCATAAAACTCATTCTCAAATGACATTTTTGAGAACCCCAATATAGTCAATAGACAAAACAGTATGTTATAGTAGAAGCTTATTTTTATAAACTTTAATCATAGCACCATGCTGTTGTTCAAACTGGGCTCTCCCACTCTGATCCCTCAGGGCGGGATGAAGGGGGCTAGTGAGTGTGCATGGCAAACGGCACGGGAGCAGCCTGCACAGAGCCAGGAGCCTGCGCTCCAGGCCCGCTCTGACCCTTGTTGCCTGTGTGGCCTTAGATAAGTCCCTGCCCCTCCAGGCCTCCATTTTCTTGCATATTCAGGAGGAGACTGGACTGTATGCAGGACTCCTGAGATGTGGTTTTCCAGGCTGGCCTTGACCCTGCCGCACCCCCTCCCAACCCCAGTCAGCCTTGCCCCTGTATTTATAGTCATGACTTCAGTCTCTCCTCTCTCCAGTTCTGCTAAAGCTGGTTCCCTGGCCCACATATTTATAAACCCAGCAAGGCAGAAATAGATGTGACGTGAAGGGGATTTGGCTGATTTTGTGAGCAGGCTGGATTCATCAAGTTCATCTGGAATAGGCTGAAATCTCCAGCATCCTGGGTGCCGGGATTCGTGGGCAATCCAGAGCTGGAAAGGTACTTGGAGACCACAGGCTCAGCCCTGTAATTGTGTGGTTGGGGGTCACCGAGACCCAGGGGTGGGGGATGCGGCAAAGGTACAGAGGGCATGGCAGAGCCAGAGCCAGACTGAAGGGTTCTTTGCACTGTGCAAAATGGCCTCGTCCAGAATCTCCGAGAACCCCTGCGTGACCACGCCAGGTCCCAGACACCCATCAAGTCCCGGCTTGGTCATTTTCCTGCTCTGGGACAATGCGCAGACTCATCCATTCCTCCCTAAGTCTCCACTCCTCCATCTACTAAATGGGGTGCCTATTTTTTAAGATTATTGTGGGAAATAAACAAGATCGTAATTGATAGAACGTATCAGTACAGTGCCCAGCACACAGTAATTGTTCAATAAATGGTAGCTCTTGTTCTGATTATATCCCCAGTCCCTTTTAACAAAAATAATTATAATGACAATACTGCATCTTACTGAGCACTTATACACGTTACCTTAATCCTCACAACTACTACACGATGTCATCATTATTACCCAAATTATAGAGCATGTGTTTTACACTGAGAAGACAGTCTGCCAGTTTAATGCACCTGGGAAAGAACGTTCTCAAAGAAGTAATGTTAATATGTGAAATCATATTTTTATAGAGAGGATTCTAAGAAATACTCAATCCTAAATGGTAGACATGTTCTCATGGAACATGAAGGGCCCAAAATGGTGGACAATTGAATAATCAGAATATTAGCATAAGAAATATATCTCCTAGGGATTTGCAGGCCTTATGTTCCTGAGTTTGCCACCTAATATTGATTTTATGTATTTAGAATTACATATGAGAATTTAACATAATAGTGAACTTGAAATACATATGTCATACAAAACACAGGATGGAGTCTTTCAAGGTTTTTCATACTAACGATTGATTTCTCTGTCCTAATGACACACAGCACGCCTCAGTCCCCTTTACTGCTTAATTATTTTTCCACACTTACCACCATCTGACATGCTTTCTTATTTATTTATTATTCCTCCACCTCAACTAACATGTGAGCTTCACGTGGGTAGGGCTTCTTTCTCTTTTGTTCACTGTGTCCTGCCAGTGTTTAAAATAGCGGATGGCATGGAGCAGGCCTTCAGTGAATGCAGGTGGAGTGAATGAGTGAATGAATGAATGGCTGAGTCGCCATTCTACCAGGAAGGCAACTGAAATTCAGTGAGATAATGTGACTGGTCCAAAGTTGCCCACCTATCACGGGGTTGAACTGAGGCCTGGAGGACTCTCATCTCTGTGGGAACCATCCAGTGGGCCCAGCTCGGGAATTCCTCCTAGAGCCTCACAACTGTTTCTTGCCAAGGAATGGTCTCCCAACATTTCCCAAGCTTCCTGCAGCTTCATGTGATGCCCATCCAACACAGACTCCTGCTCCACGAGGTGGACAGAAACAGAGGAGAAGAGAGAAGGAGGAAGAAAGGAGAGGCCAGAGCAGGCTGGCCAGCCAGCCTGAACTGCAGGACTGGAGGGAGGGGTCAGTAACTTGGGGTCATGTCCCTGTGGGACTGACTCTGCCTGTGGAAAATGCTGGAACAGGGCAAGTCCAAGAAGCATTCAGGGATAGCCTGACCTTGGCTGCTACTGCTCGCACCAACTGCTCTGCTCAAGGCCTTATTCAGCTGGGGAAACTGAGGCCCATTGCAAGGAAGTGACACTTTGCAAGGCAATGGCAGATGCCAGGCTTCCTCATATTCACCAGTTCCAGAGGTTGCAGGGGCTTGGGATTCCCTCTTTGGAGCCATGGGGAAGAAGCACCCCACCTTGGCTCTCATCCCCTCCTTGGGAGAGATGAGCTAAGGCAGGAACATACTCTTAGCTCAGATTCTTGAGGACAACAGAAGCTTTTTCCTAGCGGCAGGGAGACCTCAGCTCTGGACAGGCCAGACACTACCCCACCCTCTTCTGATGCCCGGTGCTGCCAGACAGGTGGGCGTGGGGGTGTACCCTGAGCCACCTGGACCCAATCTGAGTACCTCTTCCCCCTAGAGTAACTCCATGTAGTTAATGCCTCAATCACCCACATTCATTATCCCACTTGATAAATATTTATCAAGTTACCACTACTCACCAGGCATTGGATATCATTTCCTCCCTCTCTCCCTGCCATCCTTTCGTCCTCCCCTCCATCCATTTTTTTCCTTCTCATTCATTCATTCACTACTTAAACTGCTGAGGCAGTACAGCTTCATGGGTAAGAATGATAGCGGAGCTGGAGTATCAGGACGTGAACCCTGACTCAGCCACTCACTAGCTATGTGGGCTGGGCAAGAGTCACGTAAGTTCGACTTCCTTGTCTGTAAAATGGGGATAATAATAGCACCTGCCTTATAGGGCTGTAATGGGGAACCAATGAGTTAATGCCACTGAGCATCTGGAATAGCACCCGACACAGTAAACAAACACTTCATAAACATCAGCAATTATCATTGTTACTTTTATTATGTGCCTGGCACTGTGCCAGGTACTGAGGAAATTGCTCCAAAATTCTTTCACAGGGATCCCTGTGTGCCAGCCCTTGTTTCAGATTCTCACCTCCGGCTGCACCCCAGAGCCAGGCCTTGCCGTGGCTCCCTCCTCCTGGACGGCTGCCCTCTGCATCGGTGCTCCAGCCGGCATGAGAGAGTTCAGGCAACTAAACCTGTCATAATTCGGCCTCTTTCTCTCCCAGCCTCACTTCCCTTCGCCCTCGCCTCAGCGTACCCAGGTTTATGTGGTCCTGCCTTTTTGCCTTCACTAGGCTGATGGATGGAGTATCTTCCATCTATCAGAATGCCGCGCACTTCCTGTCAAATTCCTTCGAATCTAACTGAAGTGCATCATTCCCAGGAAGCTCTCCTTCCTTCCCCTCAGCCAAGAATCAGGAGCTCTGCCTTTGAATCTGCAGTTCCTTTGTTTGTGAGTTTTCTTTATTCCATGAGGAATGGGGAGCCATGCAGGGTTCTTGAGCAAGTGAGCAACACATTCAGAGCTGCACTTTAGAAGAATGGACTAGACCCTGTAGAGGAATGGGATGGGAGAGACTATAAGTAAGATTTCTGGGGCAAAAGAGCCTTGTGAGGAACGAGGGTCCGGTCTTCTGGGCTGCTTCTCTCCTCTGCCTATTTATGTCTCCCCACTATAGATAGAATCAGATCCTGTGATTTCCCCAGCATGACTCAGGAAGTCTGGAGGAAGAGTAGAAACTAGGACCCCATTCCCTGACCCCTGCAATGCACCTACTTAAGCCCTCATCCTCAGCGCCCAGCACCCTTTTACCCTCCTCTGCAGCCACGAGTCAGGCTGTGGCCACCACAGGTGACTGGAAACCGAGGGGAGACAGGACTGTGCCGTACACTCACCTGGCCTGTGTGCCAAGTGTCCCTGAGCCCAGCAGGTGAGTAGCACACAGCAGTACTCCCTCATTTCTGGCCGAGTGAAGAAATGAGCCTATATTTTTCCATTTATCCCCTACAACAAGCCCATGAAGTAGGTCCTGTTATAACCCGTTTTACAGAGAGGGAAACCAAAGCTCAGAAAGATGAAGAGACGTGCAGGGGTCGGACAACCCCTGGATGGCGGAGTCAGAGCTGATTCCAGTGCAGTGCCCTCCCCCCACCAGATAGGGAGCAGCAGCAGGACGTGAGGCTCCCAAGGCCACATTCTGTGGGCTCGCCGTCAACAGAGGACCCCCAAGAGATCTTGGCAGGTCCCCAGAACAGCACCGACAGGGACCGTAGAGCATCTGAGGCTCAGCTAGTGCCTTGGTCCTGGGGGCCCTCCTTAAACTCATGGGAGGTCGAGGAAGGAAGGAGGGGAGGCTGATCCCTCCGTGGGTGGGGAGGAGCTGGCCTTATTGGAGGAGCTGGAC
>JAVSCE010016633.1:0-13362 GCA_032199065.1 Smutsia gigantea
ACCTCAGCAGATGGCTCTCCACTGGCCCTGGGAGGAGGGGGCTGCCGTGCAGGGGCCCAGGGGCCATGAGCGGCCTGCAGTCACGGAGCAATCTCCATTAGGGCCCGGGCGCCAGTGGCTGCAGCTCCTGGAATCCTATTAAAAGCTTTTTCATTGTTCCCTGCGATATGCTCCGCTCCGCCGGGACCTGGGCATGTCGATAATTTATTTGTGGAAGGTAAAGGGGGCGAAGCGAAGAGCACAGGGGAGAGGTGGAAATGTCATTATTTACTCAGCCGGCTTTCTGTGGCTAGGGCCCATCCACGGGGCAGCTCTGAGTTTGGGGCGCACCGTCTGGCCAGCTCCCGAGGTGGGGCTGTGAGGCAAGGCTCTGTGAGGGCGCCGCTGGGGGCCAGGGCTCGGCGGGGCTGGGGGGGTGGAGCGAAGGCAGTGTCCTGGGCGCTCTGGCGGCAGTGGGGGCTCTGAGAATCAGGGGCTCCAGACCCAGGACCTGTAGCCAAGGGGTACTCCTGGAGCTTTGTTCAGGCCGAGACTCTGGTGTGGACTGGGGGTGGGGGTGGCGGAGGCCTCTTGCTGCCCTGACTCTGGCATGGGCTGGAGGCAGTGGCAACCTGCTGGATCCAGAGGTGTCTCCTGGGGTCTCTGGGGTGGGGAGGGGGAGCCAGTGGCCAGGAAGGGGTGACGAGAGGGCCCCACGTCCTAGAAGCTACACAAGTCCTGCAGCCCTGGACACCACAGAACAGGAAGAGGCCTTGGCCTCAGGGGATGGGAGGGAATCCAGAGCTTGCCTGCAGCAGCCCTGTCACTGAGTCCGTCTCACTGTGTGCCCCTGCTTCTCCATCTGCATCTCACTCAACGCTCACAGCCCTGTGTGGAACTGTCATCCTTCCTGGTGTGCACGTGAAGAAACTGAGGCACAGAGGGCCACATCACACAGCTTCTAAGTAGTAGGGGTGGGATTTGTGCCTCAGCTTCTCTCAGCCTCTGGTGGGGGCTCCACAGAGGTCTGGCTCTCTCTTGGCCCAAGGGGAGGAAGGCCAGAAGAAGGAACAGGGGTCCCCTCCTACAGACGCCTTCAAGGGTCAAACTTGGTCGTCACGGAGGCACCATGGGCACAGGCATCTTACCCCCTGTACAGCTGAGGAAATGGGCTCAGAGAGGTGACGTATTTGCACAAAGGTGGGCAGAGCTGGATTTGCACCCTGGCTGGCTCTAGGCTCTGGAAGTGTCCATCGACTGGGTGCACAGCTGCCCAGGGCGGTGGGAGGGGTCCTTCCCCACCCCAGGAGGCGGGGGCAGCCCCAGCCCCTGCTGGCTTTGGGACTAGGACCTCACAGGGGGTCAGACTTGAGGGCTCTGCTCGGCCCAAGTCTTCCTCAGGCACACTCTTGACCCGCGGCTCTGTGAACTTGACGGGAAGGGTTGGACGCTGCGTCCCTCCAGCATGGATACTGCCAGACATTTAAAGAATTCACATTTAATCACAATGCTCCCTGTTTTCTGAAAACTCAAGCCCAAAGCACTTGGCCTAGCATTTTAGGCCTTCTCACCTGGCCCTAGTTGGTCTAACCTGCTTCTCCTCCAGTCCCTCCCCAGTTAGGCCGGTGGGTGACATGGCTCACCCCTCTGCTGGTCCTATGTCCAGAAGGCTACCGTCACTCCCCACACTGGGTGAACGATGCCTCCTGCATGAAGCCCTCCCTGACTGAGCAAAGGAACCAGCCCTTCTTGCCTTGCATTCCCTCAGCCCTTGACGGGCCTCTGCTATGAGATGGCTGCCCCGCCTCCCCCCACCTTTATTCCTCCGCCTTCCCCTCTCCAAGCCCCTGTGAGATGCTGCTTAACCAGCATCAAATCTGGGATTCATTAATTCATCCAACCAAAGCTTTGTGAGCCTGAGGCGTATTGATAAATGGCTTGCTTCTTACAGCAGCCCTGGCAGTAGGTGGCTGGGTGGCGTTAGCCCATTTTATAAAGGAGGAACCGGAGACACAGAAGTTCAGTCAACAGGCCAAGGTCACCCAGCAAGTCTGCGGCGGGGCTGTGGATGAAGCTGGGTCCCAGGTGGGAGCAGTGGTGGGTAGTGATAGGCTGGACTCTGAGCCCTGGCTGCCTGCCTGGCACCAAGTAGAACATTAAATGCCTATCTCATTTGATTCTCACAGATGCCAGGGATGGGGTGGGGGACACACTGGGAAGCCCCATTTTATAGATAAGGAAACTGAGGCTAAGAGAGGGAGGGAAGCAGGGAGGCAGAACCTCAGCCCCGCCCGGGTGGGGGCAATGGGGCTTTCCCCTGTCCTGTGTGCCAGGCCTGGAGCGCCCACTTTAGAGCAGGGATGTGAGCAAGCCCTGTGCCCCCTGAGGCCAGCCTGGCTCTCAGGCCTGCTGCCTGCCCTGGCCTGGCATCCTCTCAGTGAGAGCAGGGCAGGCGTGGGCCCTGCCCCCATGGCAGCTGCCTGCCTGGCCCGGTGGCCTCACAGACAGACAGGGCTTGTGAGAGCAGGGGCCTGCAAGGAGAACTCTACTCCCGCCAGCAGCTGCTCAAAGGACTCATTGTGGCAGGAGGGCCCTCTGCGGGCAGCTGCCCCCGCTGCGGGCACAGACAGAGCCCAGCCTTTATCCAGTGCACTGCCCCTGCCCTGACCCAGGGTCCCCAGGACAGAGGCCCTTGTCCTCGGAAGGCTGGGTGCCTCTCTGGGGAGAAGCTGCCCTGGACCCTCTAATGGCCTAGGATAGGTGTGGTCTGTGTTGCTGAGGCCCAGAACCCGCCCCCAGCTCACAGAGCAGGACCCTCCTGACTCCGGCTGGGGAGGGGCTATGGAAGCTAGAGAGTTAATAATAATAATAACAGCAATAATAGCGACAACAGCTGCTGCCATGGACTCCCACTGTGTGCCAGGGATAGGCATTTATGTGCATCGTCTCACCAATTCCTTGAAGCAGCCCTACAAACTGGACAGTGATGTGACCCACGCCAGAGATGAGGAAGGAGGCTCTGTGAGGTTAATTCAAGACAGTCACCCCACACTATGTAAGTCTAAGGGGAGTGTGGGGTCCCCCTCCAGAGCCCATTCTTAAGTGCCAGGTACTGCCATCCCTGCTGAGGACCCGAATGGCCTCCACGGTGCGTGGAGGCAGAGCCACGTCAGAGCTTGCAACAGCCTCAGTTGATGGGCGCTGCAGCCCTGTGAGGGAGGCAGAGTTCATCTCCCACGCGGTGTCCCCAGCTGGGCCTCACCCTTTAGGGCAGGCGGGGTGACTGCCTGCAGTCTGTGGGTGAGGCAAGGACCCAGGGCAGGGCTGACGGTGGAGGTGGTGGAGCCCCAGGAAGGGACAGATTTGGGGGCTGGGCCTCCCTCACTGACATTCACTCCTGGAAGGGCCCTTGGAGATCATCGTGTTA
This sequence comes from Smutsia gigantea, assembly GCA_032199065.1. Lineage (NCBI taxonomy): Eukaryota > Metazoa > Chordata > Mammalia > Pholidota > Manidae > Smutsia > Smutsia gigantea. Next base: position 3,407 of record JAVSCE010016633.1, read on the forward strand.
CACTCCCATAGTGTAGTCAGGGAAACTGAGGCACAGAGAGTGGAAAGGGGACTGTCTCAGGCCCCACCGCCTTCATGGGCCTGCCAGCCCCCAAAGGCTGGGCTGTTCACCAGGACAGCACCTGCTGGCCTGGATGCGGGTGGGGAGGGGAGGGGAAGCAGCGAACTGAGCACCTGCTGCGTGCCAGGCTCAGGACGAAGCATTCACTTGCGTAACTAATTAATGCTCACAAGGACCTTATAAAGGAGGCACTATTATTATTCCCATGATACAAATGAGGAAACTGAGGCACCTGCCTGCAGGCCACACCCTGAGGTCAGACCCCCTGAGTGGTCTAGGTCTCCTGGCGCAGCTGGACTGGCTGCACACCCCTACTCCCTGCTGGCTGGACCCTGACCTCCAGCACAGACACCCTGATGGATGGTTCCAGGTCAGAGTGCCTGCTGAGGGAGGGAGAGGTTTTGGGTGGGGCCGGACAGCTCAGTGTCCATCCAGCTGCTGCGCTTGCCTTCTCAGCCTGAGCTGGATTGGTTTCTCCATCTGTGAAATGGGCACTGAATCTGGTTGGCCCCTTCCTAGAGGACCCACACGTGAAATCCTGTCTGCAGACCCCCATATTGCTGGGGCTGGGCTGGGCTGTGCCTCCCCCAGCCTTGCCCAGATGTGCCCTTGAAAGGTTCTGTCCCAGACCCCACAGCCCTGGGAGCAGGCCAAGCTCCCTCAGAACCTGGTAGCCTGGGGATTGCTCAGAGCCAGCCTGGGCCTGGACGCTGGATTAAGAATAATTAATGTTATTAATATTCATAACAAGTGGCCTGGTGAAATGATGAGGGTGATCATCTGCTCTTCCCTTGGGCTCTCCCCTGAGGACAGGAAACCAGGCCGAAGGGCCCCTGTGCCCCAGTGCCTCCTGGTTAAGGCACAGGTGACCCCTGCAGGGAAGCCAGGTGCTAGGCTCTAAGCTCCCCCTTCAACACTGATGGCTCCCTCCCTGAAACCTCACACCAGCATGGTGGGTGGGTGGGGGCTGATTGCCCCATTTCTCACACCAGGGACTTCAGACCCAGAGAGATTAAGCAGCTCTCTGAGGTCCCCAGAGGGCTCTGTCTCAGGGCCTGACTCCAAGTCTAGCATTCTCCCTACCTGCCCTTATGGAAATCTGCAGGCTGCCTGCTGCCCAGGGCTGTCTGCTGTCCTGTGGGCAGAGCCTTATGCAGCCTTCAGTGGGACACGGTGCAGGCCCTGAAGGGTCCCAGATCCGCTGCCCCCGACTGCATGGCCCTGGACATTTCCAGGCCGTACCTGCTCTGTGCTTCAGTTCCCATGGGTTACCTGGAGAGGGCAGTCCCCCTCACAGGGCTGTGTGTGAGCCTGGCACAGTGATGGGTACCCAGCAGTTGGTCAGCATCACCCAGTGGTTCCTTTCCGGGCCACGCTGAGCCAGGTTCCAGGCAGTTCAGCCCCTGCCCTGCACCCGAGGAGCCTAACTGGAAAGACAGGCAGGTCCACGTGGCCCAGGGTAAACCACAGCTGCCAGCTGGGGTGGGGTGAGGGCAGGGCTGCCCCTCAGTGTGCAGAGGAGCTACTGGGCCGGCAGGGGAGGGTGCTCAGGCAGGGTTCTGACTTGGCCCCGAGGGCCGCGGGAGCTGGGCTGACTCCCCTCCGCCCCGTTGTCTGAGCTAGCTCCCGCAGCCTTGCTCTTGTCAAGCCTCTAAGACCTTCTTGTGTAGGTGGCCTTCCCTGTCCCCTCCGTCCCCACTCTTAAGTCCTCCTCCCTCAGCGTCCTCAGGGGGACAGCCTAACATTCCCCACCATGCACTCCAGTGATTTGGGCCCACCCACATGGTGGGGGGTTTGACTCCATGGACGCCACCCTCCGGGTGCAGTCCCCAGAGCCCTAGGTTCAAGTGCCCCTAGCCGCTCACCTAGCCTCCCCTCTAGGCTTCGGTTTCCTTATCTGTAACATGAGGCCAGGAATGCCAAGACAGGGAGATGTGAGCAGAAGCTTGCCCCTCGTGGATGCCTGATAGGGGAAGGAAGGGGTTGGTCTCTCTACACCAGCACTGGCCCTCCAGGCACCCAACTGGGTGATGAGGTGGGTTCATGGGTCTGTAAGCCAGGGAGTAGCTGGGAAGGGGGTGGGGGACTCAGGGATGACAGCTGCGTGGCACCCCCTCTCTCCCCCGGGGCCTGGCACTGATTGAGTCTCATGCTTACAGGGCAGGGGCACCCTCACTGGAACCCCTGCTGGCTCCCCACTTGGGGGCAGAGCTGTGGCCGAGCGGGCTAACAGCTGTTTGCGTGGAGATTAAATCCGGCCAGTCTGACAGCGGCCACCATCGCAATTTCAGTGTGGGAGAGAACCCTGAGTTGATGGCTCTGTGTGCAGCGGCTCTGGGCTAGCCCGACTGCCCCGAGGCCTCACCCATCAGGTGGGCCTGGCTGGGGCTCTGACCCTCAGGGGTTCTGTCCCACCCTCACCAACCCTGTGTATCCTGACCCAATGGGCAAAGTGCCTGGGGCTCTGGTCTTACTCCCTGCCTGCCCTCCAAGGACAACGAGGCCTAACTGGACTTCTATGATCACGGTAACCACCCCCTCCTTATCCCGAGGTCCTATCTTTCCTCTTTGGAGGGAGGGACAGTGAGTGAAGGTTCTGAGGCCACTTGGTCCCCGGGTACTATGTCACATGCTTATGTGCTTCCTGCTGAGAAAAGAGGCTTTCTGGGTCAGAGGTGGGTGTTGCTCTTGAACTTGGCGGGCATCTCAAGCGGCCTTTGGGGGAGGACAGCAAGGTCCCCACACCAGAGCAAATTCCTTTCTTGGAAGGTGCTCCCCCTCACCGCCCCTTCCAGAGAGAAGGAGCAGCTGCAGGGCCAGGGGACGGCTCCAGGCAGGCCATCCGGAGCTTCAGTTCTAAACCGGGGATGCTCAGTTCCAAATCTTGAAGGGTGACAGGAAGCACAAATGAATATCTGAATGTCTGGAAAAAGCCTTTGTGAGCTGTGAGACCTTGTATAGATGCTAGAAGTGAGAATTGCTTTCCTCTAGCTGTGGAAAGGGTTTTACACGTTAACATGGAGACTTAGGCTCTTCAGAGACTGGCAGGATGGGCTGGATCCGAGTGGCTCAACCTCTGACCCACTGCCCTGGGCAGACATGGATAATCAGTCCCAGATTCTCTCCTGATAAGCCTGCAGAGGGTCTGCCTGGGGAAGGAAGGTACTGGGCATCCCAGGACGTGTTTTGCAAATGAGGAACAAGGGCTCAGCAGGGCAAAGCAGCTTGCATAGCCACCCAGCCTCTAGAGGATTTGAACTTGGTTCTTCTGACTCCAGTGGTCTGTGATCATGAAAGCTGGTGGTCCAGAGGGCTCCTTGCCCAGGTGGAGTTCTGCCATAGTGCCAGTAGTGTCCTTATTGGAGTGAGCAGGCCAGTGTGGCCAGGCTCGGCCTCCCTACTATGGCCATTCCTCCCTCCTGGCCTGTTAACCTTTATCAGCTACAACCTGTCTGTGCTCTAATTACGGCCAGCCACTCACATTCTGGGCTTTTAACTGCAGCCGAGTGGTGCATGTAAATGTGGGACTTCCAGTACCCGCCAGGACACTGAGCCAGACTGAGCAGTGTGTGGGGCCAGGGAGAGGGTCAGTGGTCACCAGGCCGATGCAGGCTGGGGGCTGCCAAAAGCAAATGGCTGGGCACAGGGCCTTCGGGTGGGCATGCTGGGGGGCAAACGGGGGGCTCCTGTCTTTGGCTCCAGGGCTGCCTCTGCACAGCCTTGTGCCTCATTAGGAGGTAGTTCTGCTGACTTCCAGGTTACCCTTTTAATTAAGCCAATTAATTAGTGCCTTTAATGAAGCAGATTAGCCAGGCCAGACTCTGCAAACGGGGCTGTGACAGCCCATGGCTCCCTGCAGGTTGGGATTTGGAGGTGGTTGCTGGAGCAGGCCAGCGGTCCCGGTGGGCGGAGGGGCTGGTTGAGGCTGTGCCTGGAGGTCTCTGCACAGCCGCTGGCTCCAGGGCCCCTTGCTCATCCGCAGATGGGGAAAGAGACTTGGAGAGGGAGGCTGTCTACTAACGGCCACCCAGGAGCTAATGGCCGGGCTGAGATGTGTAGCTACGTTCTGAGTTCCTTCCACGCCATCCTGCCCATCACCTTGGCGGCCTGGAGCCGGCTTCCTGTGTACTGGGGCCTGCGCTGAACGCTCCGCCTGGGGCCGCCGCTGCCACCTGTCTCCAGCCTAGTTCAGGAAGGGAGGCCTGGCCAGCCTCCTGCATGGCGCTGGGCTTCTCCCACCAGGCAGGAGAGAGAAGCTGATGCTAGTCAGAACAGGAAGTCCCAGCTCAGAGAGGAGCTGCAGGAAGAGGCCAAGGCCCCCCAGCCCTGCTCCCAGAGGTGTCTTTATGAGTCAGGGACCCACTGCTGTTGTGGGTAAGACCTCAAATGTACTTCTGTGCTTACAGCGCCTGGTGGAGAGAGTGCAGGAGCGAGGAGGGCGTCCCTGGGGCCCGAGGACAGGTGGCAGTCTGCTCCAGGACGGCTGGGCAGTGTGGAAACAGTTGGCTCAGCCATGACAGGAGTGATTGAGGTTAGACAGAGGAAGGACTGCCTGACAGTGAGGATTATTAACAAGTTTTCAAAGGAAGGCAGGGGCTGCTTTCCCAGGGGACAGTGCGCTGGGCAGTGGGCCTGCTCTGAGCGCTTCGGAAACACTCTAGTCTGTAAATCCACGGTGGCGTCTCCAGCAGATATCAACAAAGTGGCCCCTGGGCTCCCTGTAGGATGCTCTTGGGGCCCTTCCCACTTTCATTCCCTCTCAGCCCAGAGGCGCCTGACAGTGCAGGCCAGCAGCCAGTGTCCTCTGTTGGTCTCCACACCACGGCAAACAGAGGAACCTCCCTGTGCCTCAGTTTCCTCACCTTTTAAGTGGGAGAGGGATGGCCTGGTCCCTCACTTCTCAGAGAAGGCAGAAGGTCCCCTCTGGCTCCTGACCCTGTAAACTCCAGCCCCACCTAGCGGCCCCTTCTCCTGTCCACTGGCCCTCCCTTTGTCCCTCAGCCTGTCTTCCTGAGTGGCCACCCCTCCTCAGGGGGCACTTTCCTGTCAGCTTTGAAGGACACTGAGGGATGTAAGAGCATCCCCTGAACCTCTTTCCCCTCCAGCTACTGCCTGTCTTTGCTCCTCACGTCATAGCCAAGTTTCTCCAAACAGCAGATGAGTCCCCATCTCCCACTTCCCAGCCCACTGCATACGGGCTCCCACTTGCCTTCTCCTTCCTTTCCTGGGCACCTCCTCTGGGAAGCCTCCCCTGCTTCCTCCAGCTCCGAGCTTTAGCTGTCCCCAGATCCGCTGTGCCCGGCACCAGGCCTGGCAGGGAGCCCAGCCCTGGAGGAGGCGTTGGGACAGCCAGTCGCCTTGCCTCCAATTTACCTTGAAAGGGACATTGTAGGGTGGGCAGGAGACAGGAATGGGAACAAACGCCATCATCACAGAGACACCTCTTTAAATACCAGCTGGAAGCAGCCTGGTTTCTGGGTGGGTGGAGATGCCCTTCATTAGCAGGAGCCACAGGGGACAGGCGCTTTGCACAGGCCTGGGTGGGGTGAGGCACAACAGAGCTGGGGGTGGGAGTGGGCAGTTCAGGGTCTGTCCCCGTCCTACATGGCTCCCCTCCCAGAGGGCCAGGGTGGAGCTGGGGGGTATGTCGCCTGTGTCCTTTCCCAGCACTGGGCACAATGGGTCATTTTCTATAGCGTGGCTCCTGCCCATTGTCTGTCCCCATCAGGCAGTGAGCTGTGTGGAGGCAGGAGCATCATCTCTCTGTTCCCCAGGGCCTGGCACGTTAGATGAGCGGCAAGCACCCACGGATGGATGGCCGATGGGCCGCGGGCAGACTGCCAGGTGCACCCCTGCTCCTTTGCGCTGATGGGGCTTAGCCTCCCCCTGGGCACAGGTCTGAGAGCCAGGCCGGCCTGTGACTGCTGGGGGTTCTCATGTCCCTCTGAGGCTGCTGGAGCAGGCCAGGCACAATGGGGCAGGGAACGGAGGCCACACTGGTTCCTGTGGACAGCCACGTGGGCAAGGCCTCAGGGGAGCTTGTGACAGTCCCCCAGAATACACTGTCAGTCCTCTGGGCCTTGGGCCTGCCATCCATAAAATAGGAACACAGTTTGTCCTTGTTGCGGGAAAGGGTTGGCAGCAGGATGTATTAAAGGAAAGGGGGCTCAGGGGCCTACTCCAAACCCCCAGCCCCAGAACGGAGCCAAGGCAAGTGGGACCACGGCCACCTCACCCTCCGTCTTCTGAGGGAGCCGGGCCTCAGCCCTGGTCTGCGGGGTCCCTGGCACAGCCACCCCACCCTCTGAGCCACCCCCCCAACAGCTTCCTTGCTCTCCCCCCACCGGGCTCTGCTTCACTGTCGGAAGGAACAGGCTCTCCCTGCTAATGTAAATTCACACCCACAGCCCAGCAAGCTGTCTGCAGAGAGGGGGGTGAGGGAGGGGAGCAGCTGCGGGAACAGGAGGCTCCACCAGAGAGTGGACAGACGGAGCCCATCTGTAAGTGACAGCCTTGGGGGACAGGTGGGACATCAGCCCCCCTCACCCCCAGGCCTCATGGCTCAGAGAGATGGAGCGGGTGGTGAGTCCTGAGTTGGGGGACAGCAGGCAGGGCTAGTTGTGATGCAAACGCACAGCCAACAGGTCGTGGGAGACCCCTGATCCCCCCTCGCCAGGGCTTTGCCCACTAGTGGTGCTAGCTGGGGACAGCTGAGAACCAGCGGGGGTGTTAGGCTAGTCTCTATGATGTGGGGTGGGGTGGTATGGGCTCAAATCAGAGATCTAAGGCATCTGGTAAGGGGCCTGGCCTACCCCCTCAGAAAGACCCCCAGTCTGTCTAATAGATCGGTACTGCCCAGACTTAAAGCTCCAGGCTCACTGCCACAGGACAGCTCTTTCCTTTCCACCCCAGTCCACCCCGGCATTCCTGCGCAGCCCAAGGCCTGCCTGGCCTTGCTCTTGGTTCCTGCCCCAGTGTTACCACCCCAGCTGCCAGGCCTCTCCCTGCAGGCCAGTCTGCACCACACCACCCATCACTAGACAGGCCTTCAGCATGCTCATCTGGCCCCTCAGTGCCTGGTGGCCCTGGGGGCCCCTGTGCCACTCTGGGCCTCAACTAGCTCCTAGTTCACAAGGCTGGGAGAAAGGGCAGGAGTGAGGACTCTGGGGCAAGCTGGCTGGGGGCTGGATTCAGGGAAGGGGACAGCCCACTGCCAGTTACTCCCGGGCCCCCGGACTTGTGTGTTGAGAGCAGGTAGGGTCCCTGTGCCCTAGCCAGAGGGATGGCAGGATCCCTTGACTGCCCTGTTCATGCACACCTCCTGCTGGTTAAAAGTTTTACCTGCTGAGGTGGAGTTAGAACCTTGTGGGGAGTGACCACTCTGTGCCAGGCACAGTGCCAGCTTTGAAGACAGGGAGGAGCCAGACAGACCCAGTCCTGACCCTCAAGAAGCTCCCAGCTCGTGAGGAAGCCTGGCAAGGAGGCCAGGCAGTGCTTTCCAGGGCCACACAGGCCATCACAAGATGACGAGAGGGGTGGAAAGGCTGACATCCTGAGGCCATTTGGCTGGTCCCTGAGCAGGACCTTAAGCCTGGGGCCTTGGCTCTAGGAGCATCTCCTCTCTGCTTGCCGGAAGAGGGTCTTCGAACGGGAAGGAGACCCTCGCATGTCTCTGTGGCCCCCAGAGGGCACATATGTGTGCTGTAGGAGGGGCAGCCCCACCCCAGCACCTGTCACTCCTTGGGTCCCAGTGGAGGCCCAGGTAAGGCGAGGGGGCAGCACAAAGGTGTCCCTCATGTGGAGTCCCCCCTAACTGTCTACAGACCAGAGGAAGACCCTCCCAGAAAGGGGGACCTGACCTGGCCCAGTGCTATGCCAAGTGTTCTGTTCAGAAGAGCACTGAATTCTCACAGGGACTCATGAGCAGGCAGCCGCACCCCTATTTTACAGATGGGGAAATGGAAGCAGAAATTTTAACTCAGGTGGGTCCAATCCCAAAGCCAGTTCTTTTTCTGCAGTGCCACCCCTGGGCTGTGGCTGTCCAGACAGTGCTGCCTGACACTCCCCATCTCTGGTCCAGAAGGGTGGCCCAGCCCCACCCTCAGCTTAGCCCTCCTGGGACAGCCATCTCATCTCTGATCTGTGAGTCACAGCATGATCTGCTAATATCAGGCTGCGTTATATATAATTGCAAACCCATTATAGTCCTATTTTCCAAATCTATGACACCTTATCACAGCCCCCAGTGGCGCTGTGTTTCTCAGCGTTGTCCACCCACAGAATTATTAATCCTCTCATTTGGTGTCTGGGAGAGGGGGTGGAACATCTGAGCAAGATGGCCTGCTCCTCCCGCCCCACAGGAGCCCTGGGAGGGGGCGGCTCGGGACCCCTGCCAGCCGGACTGTGCGCCCCTTACTGGTCATCTCAGCTCCCAACCAGAAGGGACACTTAGGAGAAGAGGCAGCCCAGGGCAGGGCTTGGCCTGGACAGTCACCTGCAGAGGGAAGGACAGTCCTGGCAGCTACTCTGCTGTATGCCATGCCTTGCTGGGGGGCACCTGTAGTTACACACCTGGATGTCTCTCCAGACAGCTGCCTCATGCCTTCTGGAAGGGGCAGCAGATGCCCCAGGCCTAAGATGCTGTTAGGACACTGGGGAGGGGTCAGCAGCTGCTGAGTACAGAGGGCACGGCCCTATAATTGGGCAGCCTGGTCTCAGATAAGGCCAATGACACTGAACAGCTTCCCGCTCCACACGGGCTCATTTCCTGCTCCCTCGGCCGGTGATGCCAATTACCTCGCCTCCTGCTAGCCAGCGGCGGCTTCTGGGGCTGCCAGATGATTCCTCTGTCATCGGCCAGGCCTGCATCCTCTCTGGGGATGGGAGGTTATGGAGAGGGTGGCAGCAGAGTGGGTGGGGCAGCAGTGTAGGGACACTGGGCATGGCTGGAGGCAGGGGTGTGACACATGGACCCAGGCCCCCCTGGGAAGGCCTCACTTTCTTTTCCATTCCCATTCCCAGAACAGGTTCACCGTTTACTGAATGGGCTGAGTGTGGATAGAACTGACAAACTGGGCTTTGCCCACCCCTGATTCTCTGGCAACTTTCCTTCATGCCCTCCCTTCCCTTGGTCCTCCCCTGACAAACTTTGGACCCAGACAACCTGGGTCCCTCTCCCATCTGAGACCCTGGACAAGTCACTGAGGCCCTCAGACAGTGCCTCGTCTGAATCAGGGTGGCAGAGGCAGTGCCCTGGCAGCATGGGTGTGGGAACTGGGTGAGCTGAGACCTCAGAGGGCTCAGCCTGCCCAGCGGGGGGCATGCGCTGGGGACACTCAAGGCTCACACAGGGGTTTGGCCAATGCTGAGAGGTTGGAATGGCCCCTGGCCCTTTTCTTCCACTGAGATGCCCCAGAGGGCAGACCTGGGGGACAAGGGGGAAGGGGTAGCCTGTCTGAAGGGGCAAAGGTTGGCTGCAGATTCCTATCACCCCATGGGGGAGGTAGAGGAAGCACAGAAGAGGTGCAGGTTCCAGTGCCAATTGGGGTGGTAGTGCCCAGCACTGACTTGGGAGGTAGTGAGCCCCTGTCCCAAAAGAGGTGCAGCAAAGGGGTGTCTTATGGTGGCGGGAGGAGGTGCTCCCCCCTCCCATGGGACGCTGGACAAAGAAGGTGGGTTCCCGCCCTGAGGGGGCATTCCCAGGCCAGGACCATGATGGCCAAGGGTACCTCAGGCCATCCCTGCCGGCAAGGCACCTCCACCCTTACTGGGGGAGTAGGTGGCACAGAGGCTGTGGGCAAGGGGGTGTCTGTGCCAGGATACGAGATCTACAGGGGCCAGCCCTGCGGTGGTGCCGATAGGGAAACAGAGGCCCGGGTCCTGAGAGGGGCACATCA
>JAVSCE010016634.1:0-14863 GCA_032199065.1 Smutsia gigantea
GCTGTTCAGTTTCCCCAACATTTATTTAAGAGAGTGTTTTTTCTCCATTGTATATTCATGTATCATTTGCCATATATTAATTGACCATATATGCATGGGTTTACTTTTTGCTCTCTATTTTGTTCCATTGATCTATGGGTTTGTTCTTATGTCAGTACCATATTATGTTTATTGCTGTAGCTTTGAATATAGCTTGAAGACAGGAAGCATGATACCCCCATATTTTTTTCTTCTTTCTCAAGATTGTTTTGGCTATTTGGGGTCTTCTGTGGTTCCATATAAATTTTAGGGCTATTTACTCTGGTTCTTTGAAAAATACTACTGGTGTATTGAAAGGGATTGCACTGAATCTATTCATGCTTTGGGCAGAATGGCCATTTGGACAATATTAATTCTTTGCATCCATACATGGGATAGCTTTCTATTTATCTGTGCTTTCAATTTATTTCATCAGTGTCTTATAGTTTTCAGAGTACAGGTGACTCATCTCATTGGTTAGGTTTATTCCCAGGTATTTGATTTTTTTCAGTGTAATTGTAAATGCAATTATTTTCCTGATTTCTCTTTCTGCTTGTTAGTATATAGGAATGCAAAAGATTTCTGTATATTGATTTTGTGTCCTGTGATTTTGCTGGATCCCATTATTAGTTCTAATAGTATTTTTTGTGGAGCCTTTAGGGTTTTCTGTATATAGTATCATGTGACCTACAAATAGTGACAGTTTTCCTTCTTCCTTACTAATTTGGATGCCTTTTATCTCTTTACCTTGTCTGATTGCCATGGCTAGGACCTGCAGTATTATATTGAATAAAACTGATGGGAGTAGGCATCCTTGTCTTTTTCCTAATATTAGAGGAAGCTTATAGTTTTTCACCATTGAGTATGATGTGAGGTGTGAGTTTGTCAAATATTGCCTTTATGTTGAGGTACGTACCCTCTATACCCATTTTGTTAAGAGTTTTATCAGGAATGGATGTTAGATTTTGTCAAATGCTTTTCATCTTCTACTGAGATGATGATTATATATGGTTTTTATTCTTCCTTTTGTTAATGTGGTATATCACATTGTTTTACAAGTTTTGTACCATCTTTGTATCCCTAGAATAAATCCCACTTGATCATGATGGATGACCCTTTTCATGTATTTTTGAATTCAGTTTGACAATATTTTATTGAGGAATTTTGTATCTATGTTCATCAGAATTGTGTCTGTAATTTTATTTTTTTGTATTCTTTGGTTTTGGTATTAAAGTGATGCTGGACTCACAGAATGAGTTTGTAAGTATTCCTTTCTCTTCTATTTTTTGGAATACTTTAAGGAGGATGGGCATTTGTTCTTATTTAAATGTTTAGTAGAATTTAGTAGAACAAAAGGTCCTGGCATTTATTTCTTGGGAATTTTTTGATTACCAATTTAATTTTCTTACTTATAATTGGTTTGTTCATATTTTCTGTTTCTTCCTGGGCCAATCTTGGAAGATTGTACATTTCTAGAAATTTTTCCATTTCTTCTAGGTTTTCCAATTTATTGGCATATAATTTTTCATAGGATTTTCTTATAATTCTTTGAATTTCTACAGTGTCAGTTGTAACTTCTTTTTCATTTCTGATTTTGTGTTTGTCTCTTCTGTCTTTTTTTCTTGATAAGTCTGGCTAGGGGTTTGTCTATTTTGTTCATTTTCTTAATGAACCAACACGGTTTCATTGATTTTTTTCTGTTATTTTTTTATTGTCTAATTTATTTCTGCTCTGATTTTTATTATGGCCCTCCTACTAACTTTGGGATAAATTTGTTTTTCTTTTTCTAGTTCCTTTAGTTGTGATGCTAAATTTTTTATTTGGGTTATTTCTTGAGGTAGGCCTGTATTGCTATGTACTTCCCTCTTGGAACCACTTTTGTGGCATCCTGCATATTTTGAATTTTAATTTGTCTCCATGTATTGGTGATTTCCTCTTTGATTTGTTCATTGATCCACTGATTATTTAGAAGCATGTTGTTTAGCCTCCATGTGTTTGTGTTTTCTTTGGTTTTCTTCATGTAATTGATTTCCAGTGTCATACCATTATGATCTGAAAAGATGCTTGACACATTTTCAATATTTTGAATCAGTTGAGGCTCTTTTTGTGCCCTAATATGTGATCTGTTCAGGAAAGCATTCTGTCTGCACTTCAGAACAATGTGTATCCTGCTGATTTGGGGTTTAATGTTTTCCACATTTCTGTTAAATCCATATGGTCTAATGTGTCATTAAATGATCTGTTTCCTTTATTTATTTTCTGTCTGAGTGATCTATCCATTGATGTAAGCTATATATATATAATTGAAGTGTAGTTGATATACAATATTATATTGTTTTCAAGTATACAACACAGTGATACAACAGTTATAAACATGATTAAATCCTCATCCCAACTAGTGCAGTTACTGTCAACATAGAAAGATGTTGCAGAAACACTGACTAAATTCAGTATGCTGTACTTTCCTATTAATTTTGTATTATGATTGAGATTTTGTACTTCGTTATCTTTTTCCCCTATTTCACCCACTTATTGTTTTCCTAGCCTCTATTTCATTTATTTCAATTGTAAAATGTATTATTTCCTTCATTTTGATAAATTTGGACATAGGTTGTATTTCTTTTTCTAATTTCTTGAGATGTAAGAATAAGTTGTTTGAAATATTTCGTCTTTCTTAATGTAGGTATTGATCACCTTAAACATTCCTCTTAGAGCTGTTTTTGCTACATCCCATAAGTTTTGGTGTTTTGTCTTGATTTTAGTTTGTCTTAAGATATTTTTTTTTGTTTTCTCTTTTTAATTATTTTGTGATCCCTTGCATGTTCAGAAGTGTGTTTAATTTCCATGTATTTGTATATTTTCCAGTTGTCCTTTTGCTACTGAATTCATTTCATATAATTGTAATCAGAAAGTAAATTTGATGTAATTTCTGTTTTTAAATGTGTTGGACTTGTTTTGCAGCCTAATGTATAATTTACTCTTAAAAATCACTTCTGTGCACTTAGTTATTTGTATTCTGCTGTTTAATAGAATGTTCTTCATATGTCTGTTAGGTCCACTTGTTCAAAAGTATTATTCAAATTGTTTCCTTATTGATTTTCTGTCTGGATTATCATCCATTGTTGAGAGTGGAGTATTAAGTCTTTAAGCATTATTGTATTCATGTTTATGTCTCCTTTTACTTCTATTAATATTTGCTTTATGTAGTAGGTGCTCTGAGGTTGGGTGTGTAAATATTTACATTTACTATATCTTCTTGCTTAATTGGCCCCTTTATCATTATATAATGACCTTTGTCTCCTATGACCATTTTGTCTTATATAAGTATAGCTACCTGTACTTTCTTTTTGGTTACCACTAGCTAAAAATACTTTTTTCCATCCTTTGACTCTCAGCCTTTGTCCTTAATGCTAAAATGAGTTTCTTGTAGACAGCATATCACTGAATCTTGTTTCTTTTTTAATTCATTTAGCCATTCTATTTCTTTTTATTGGAGAATTTACCAACTTATGTTTAATGTAATTATTGGTTGGTAAGAACTTACTATTACCATTTTATTAATTATATTTCTGATAATTTTGTAGATCATTTGTTCCCTGCTTCCTCTCATGTTGATTTCCATGATAATTTGATGACATTTTATGGTGGTATACTTTTAATCTTTAAAACCTTCTTTTCTGGATATGAAATAGGTTTTTCCTTTGTGATTACCATGAGGTTTACATAGAATATATCATTGCTATAGCAACCTACATTAAGCTGAAAACAAGTTAATTCAATAGCTTACAGAAACTCTATACTTTACTTCCCCCTCACAGTTTGTTTTTCTGATGCTAAATATACATCTTTTTAATATTGTATATCCAATAATAAGTTATTGTTGTTATGGTTATTTTTAATATTTTTAACTTTTATGCTAGAGTTGTGATTTACATAACACCACTATAATATTAGAGATTCTGACTATGACTATATCTTTACTTTTATCAGTGAGTTTTACATATTCATATGATTTTATGTTAATTAGCATCTTTCATTTCAGCTTGAAGAATGCCTTTTATGATTCCTTGTAAGGCAAATCTAGTGGTGATGTACTCCCTCACCTTTTGTTTTTTTGGAAAAGTCTTCATCTCTCCTTCATACACAAATTTTTGCTACATAGTATTTTTAGTTGGTAGATTTTTTTCTTTTAATATTTTGAATATGTCATTCCACTTTCTCCTAGCCTGAAGTTTCTGGGTAAAAATTCACTAATAATCTTATGGGGCTCCCTTGTACATGACAAGCTGCATTTCTCTCACTGCTTTCAAATTCTTTCTTTGTCTTTGACATTTGGCAATTTAATCATAATGTTCTCACTGTTACCTTTTTCTGGTTCACCCTATTTGGAGAACTTTGGGCCTCATGAATGTGAATGTTCATTTGTCTCTACATGTTTGGAAACTTTTCAGATGTTATTGCTTCAAATCAACATTCTTTCTCTTTCTTTTTATCTTTGTCTCCTGGGATTCTTAGTGTGTATATGTTCTTTCCCCTGATAGTATCCCAAAAGTCCCATAGAATTTCTTCACTCTTTCTAATTTTTTCTCTCTTTTTGTTCCTCTGACTGCATAATTTCAAATGACCTATCTTCAAGTTCACTGGTTCTATCTTCTTGGTTGAGTTGCTCTTGAAGCTCTCTTGAATTCTTCAGTTCAGCCATTGTATTTTTCATCTCCATGATTTATGTTTACTTATGGTTTCTTTGTTGAACTTCTCATTTTGTCCATACATTATTTTATAGTTTTGCTTAGTTGTCTGTGTATTCTTGTAGTTCACTGAAGTCTTTTAAATAGATTATTCTGAATTCTTTGCCAGAGATTTTTTAGATCTCCATTTCCTTAGGCTCAGTTATTGGAGCTTTATTAAATTCTTTTGGTGGTGTCATTTTTATCTGGTTCTTCATGACCCTTGTATCATTGCATTGGCACTTACATGTTTGAATAAGCAGTCTCCTCTTCCAGGATTTCCAGGTTGACTTCAGCAGGAAAATACCTTCACCAAGCAGCCCTGCTTGGGGTACTGGATGGGTTATCTGGTAGCACTGACAGGCAGTTGAAGCTTGTTATCAGAGTCCCTATTTGAGTTAGACCACTTCTTGTTTTCTGAAGGGTTTACCACCAGCTAGGTTCTGTAGTTGTTTGGGTCTGTTGGCTGGGTCCTGCATTCAAGCAGGACAGTTGGGTTGACTCCCTGGTTGAGCAAGCCTGCTGGGCTCTGTAGTCAAGTGGAGCCACTAGCTGAGGTCTGCAGTCACCTTTGGCTGGTGATGTTGCAGGCTTTGGTCAGTAATTAGGCAGGGCTCTAGGCTGTAAGCTCCATGGATGGGCAAGTCTACAAGCAGGACCCAAAGGTCTCATGGGGAGACTGTTTAGGCTTCCTGGTTAATCAGAGACAGAGGCTATGCTCAATAGTGGGCTGGACATCTGCCTTTTCTCCCTACCTAAGAGGGACTGTAGTTTGGGCTCTTCAGCTTCCCAGATTCTCTTGCCAGGTAGGACTGGTGGCTATATTTAGCAGTTGGGAAGGGCAGTAAGTTTGCTTTCCTACTAAGGCAGGACTGTAGTATTGGTTCTATAGTCCATATCCTGGATACCCAATTTGGGCAGAACTGCCAGCCAAGCTTGTTGGCCAGATAGGGCAACGCCTTTGTTCTGCAGATAGGCAGGGCTGTTGGCTGGGATCTCTACTCAGGTGTTGCTGCAGAAAGGAATATGGTCCACCAAAATCTAAGTATTTGTTAATATAAGCCCCACCTCTTCCTCCATTTTTATCTGATCCCCGATGGGCAAGCCCTACAGATTTCTCACTGATCCTAATGAGGTAAGATGTGAGTGGGCCACCTGGGGAACATCTCACATCTCTGGGTAGCTGAATTTCCACCTTGTGCTTCTTTTACCTTTGGAAAAGGCATAGACCCAGAGGGCCCCCTCATTGGAGCATTGTGCCAGCCTCGGGGAAAACTGATGTGGTCAAAGTGAAACTGCTCATCTTACCCTTCTAATACAGTCCTCCATCTCTGTGGTCTAGTGTGGTGTGTCTTCCTCACCTCTGGGTTCTTGGATTTTTCAACAATGTCTTATCTCTGAATAGTTTATGGCTGTTCTTGTGAGGGAGCCTGAAGTTGGAAGGACATGTTGCCATCTTCATGATGGCACCACACATGAATGCAAGATGCATAATGGTAACCCATTTCAATTCTGGTAATGGTGGTTGTATTTTCTCCATGTTTCTCTTTGTCAGTGTTGCTGGTTTTATCAACTTTATTTTATTTTTTATTGACTTTTTTTAAGAACCAGATTTAAAATTTTTCATTTGTTTTCTCTATTATTTTTCTGTTCTAAGTTTCATTGATTTCTGCTCTTGCCTGTATGTTTTCCTTCTTTCTATTTACTTTGGGTTTATTTTCTCTTCCATTTATAGTGTGTGTATGTAGGAGTTTATCAGTTGATTAGACATTTTCTCTTTTCTAATGCATTTTAGTTCTATAAATTTCCCTTAGCCCTGCTATAGAGGCATCCCACAAATTGTGATGTTCTATTTTCATTTGCAATCAGTTCCATGTATTTTTTAATTTCCTTTGAGGTGCCTTTGATTCATGGATTATTTAGAAATGTGTTTTTTTTTAATTTCTGAGTGTTTAAAGATTTTCCTATTGCCTGTTATTAATTTCTAATTTGGTTCCATTGTGATCACAGACACACTGCACATGATTTCAGTTATTTTAAACTTGCTAATGTTTATTTTATGGTCTAGTATATGCTTTTCCTTGATGAATATTCTATGTTTGTTTGAAAACCTGGTTACTTGGTGTCAGCAGGGATTCTCTTCATTCCCTCTTTTCAGTGCCTCCAGGCTCACTTGGGGCTGTCACTAGGACTCCTTTTTGATATTGGAATGCATTCTGCTAGGTTCGGTGTTGGGAAGATGCCCAGTTGCTCCCTTGCTCTGTTCTTTTCCAGGCTGCCTTCCTCTTTCTATATTTTTATGCCTTCTTTTGTCTCCTCTTTAATTCTTTAAAGGATTTATTTGTCTCCAGGGAGATATGAGTCTGTAGCAATTCATCTGAACTGGAAGCCTAATTTATATTTTTTAAAACATACTTTTCTGCATGTAGAATATGTTATATGGAGCTAGACTGAATGTAATGAAAGTAATCAGGAGGCTACTACACTAGTCTAGGTAACAGATGGTTGTGTTTTAGACAGGAGTGGTATCAGTGAAAATAGAAACAAGTGAATCAGATAAAGATATTTTGGAGACAAAACCATCAAGATGCACTTGTGTATTGACTCTGAGGACTTCTAGCTTGGACAGCTGAATGGACTGAAATGCCTCTTAATTGTCAAAAACATCACTTACATCCTCACTGGGAGTAAACCCACTACAAAAATACATCCCTTTCTGAAATACACAGGCTTGAACTTATATTTCCAAATCTGGAACAGAATTACACACCCAGAAGAAATGTACACCAATCCCATATAACTATCTTTGTCTCAGATTCTGGACTGGGACTGAGCTAACAACCATTCAGTTGCATGCAAATTATAACTATTAACTGGAATCTCTAGAGTGTACTAGATTTTCAGTAACCTCCATGTTAATAGAAGGCCAAAAGAGTTTTGCTGTTAAGTGTATTGGGTATGTAATGACTTAAATATTCTAACATTCATTTTATAAGTAGCAATTCAAACCTTCTTTGTCTTTACCTCCTGCTATGTTTCTGAGGTTAGCGTAAAGCCCTCCAGAAAGCCACAGACCATAGTAAAGCAGGATAACTGACAAGCTCTGACTTTTTTCTCCTCCAACCTTTAACATTACATTACAACTGAATACCAGTCCTGTGAGATTTACATTTGATTTTCAAAGGTATGTTAACTTAGAAAACAGGTGGTCTAGAAAGACAGAAAAGTTGTAGTCAATATGGATACAAAGGATGGAGATTAGTGGAGGTTTCTATGAAATAGGAAGATGGAACAGATATTTGGAGTCAAGTAGAAGTCTTGAATCCCTGCTAAATTGCTAGCTGAATGGCCTGGGGTAAAATCACCTACTCTTTCTCATCCTTTGTTTACTGAACTATAAAACAAAGTATTACCTTGGAAGAACTATGATAAATCAAATGCTATCAGGTATTAAATTTTTCATAAAGTATAAAGCACTATGTATTTCAGTTATCATCTTCACTGTCTCTGATGCCTTTTCTGTTCTCCACTTGCCATGTAAAATGGTATTGTGAATACTATGTAGTGAAGGTGTGCTGTCTTATCACATTCTTACTCTATCTCTTGCCTGTGCTCTTTGACCAAAGTTTCAGAGAGGCTTCAAATTGCAGTTGACAAAGGAATATTGCTTTCAAGTGCCAAAGGGAAGGATTTTGTTCTATAAAGAGGCCCCCAAAATTTCAAGTAGATAATCTCATACCCCAAACTTCCTAAAGACTTGTGCACACAAGATCTGTGCCCACTTCTTCTTGATCAGTAGACGGGCATGAGCCTGTGTCAGCCCTCTATTTCCCTCTGGAACCTTTCTTGGCATTCAGAAGATGTTTGTCATCTATGAGCCAAAAAATGGTACCTGCTCTTCTGACTTTGAGGATTCCTCTGGATTTGCTTCTTCATTTCCACAATGCAAGCTCCACAAAGGATGGGCAGACCCATACTATATCCATCCCATCCCTCCACTTTCTCTCTACTTCAAATAACAGTCACAATCTCCCAGAGGCCCCAGGGACCATCAAAATCACCAAGTTCACTCTTATAATGTTCTACCAAGTACTTTAATGTACAGGATTGTCAGCTTAAAACGTGGAGAGGACAGTCAACATTCCCTTCAGTGCAAGTGTGCCAGGAATTTGGAAGACTGGCTTCCTGAAAAGTTTCTGTCTCCAGAGCTTGTACGTACTCATGGCAACAATATTCTATCCAATCACTGCTCCAAAATAGTCCACTGCCAAGGATAATTAAACTAGGTTTTATCTTCAAATCCCATGCTACACATTCCCTATGATGCCTATGTTTTTAGTCCTTCATTTAAATGTAGATTATCTTCACAGGTCACTTCACAGATCAGAGTGAATTTGCTTATGTCCTAGAAAACAGTAGAAACCTCATTAATGAGTTTTACTCTTGTTATATATTTTTTAAAAAGGATCAAGTTTTAGAAATTTCCAGACCTCCAAATTTCAATGGATGATGTAATCTATTGAAATTTGTGATATGGGATATTAGGGAACTCACCTAGTCCCAGGTGCCCAAGTGGAGCAAATAAACTAAAGAAAGAGAGATAGCATATCATTTCCATGCAAATAAATAAGTGAAGAAATATTCAGACAAGCTTGATTCCCTCCTCTGCCACTCTAATGCCCATGCCCTTTTGACAGTGGGGTCAGCTGCTAGTCCATGGCTTGCTGGGAGTGCATTCCAGATGTGTGGTTGTGGGATTCAGCTGTTACTGCTTGAGGGACAGAAGCTTAAAGCTGTCATCCAGGATGGATCTCCTGTTGCGCCGTAGCTTTCTCTGTTGATGCTGGTACCAGACCACACCACCAAGAGCCAGAGCAATGAGCAAGAGAATGACACCCATGGCAATCAAGACAGAAGCAAACATCTCGATATCCTCTATAGGGATCTGCATGCCCAGCATCCTCACATTGCTTTCTCCAGTGTCTCTGGGGATTACTGCTGAAATGGAATAAGAAAATTGGAACTCTGAGCTGTAGAGTACTCTAAAGGAGCACCTTTTGCACTAAGTCCTGGGATAAATATGTCTATCCAAATATGACAGAGGAGCTGTCCCTATCCCTCAAAAGACCACCTGAGAAAGACAGATTCAAAGGTTACAGAGAATTAGAGTATGATATACCATGGCTGAAAAGTCCTTAGGTATCATTGAGACCCCAATACTCCCATGGAAAGAGCTAAGACTCAGACTAGAACAGGCCTTGATATATTTCTTCAAACATATAAAAGTCTAGGATGTAGAAAAAAAATAATTGGATTCATTGCACATGGTTCCAGAGGGTAGAACTGAGAGCAGTATGTGGAAATTCCAGGGAAGCAATTTAACTCAATCATCTAGCTGAACAATGCTCACTTTGACCATTGGACCATGAAAATAGCGTTACACTGTGTAGCCTGGTTTATCAATTCTTTGGGTCATGATAACACTGATGTCACATTAATCTTTCCAGGTGAAACATCTAATTGTCTTAGCTTCTGGCATAGAAACTTTTGATGATCTCCAACTAACCTAGAGAGTAAAGCTCAGACTCAAGCCAGGCATTCCAACTTTCAAACAAGTTCTAACCTACCTTTGTAGCCTTACCTACTACCCTTCAGACACAGCAACTCATTCTCTATTCCAAGAATAGGTGATCTTCTTTCAGTCTTTTAAGA
This sequence comes from Smutsia gigantea, assembly GCA_032199065.1. Lineage (NCBI taxonomy): Eukaryota > Metazoa > Chordata > Mammalia > Pholidota > Manidae > Smutsia > Smutsia gigantea. The sequence continues at coordinate 10,458 of JAVSCE010016634.1, forward strand.
CTTCCTGAATACCCTTTCTTCCTTCTCACCTTTCTATACCCAGCTTAAATCTTACAGGCCTCTGCAAAGCTTTCTTCAATTCAGATGGAAGTTAATGGTCCTTTCTTCCATGTTCCTCAAGTATCTGTACTGTTTGTATTCCCACAGGTTACTTGCTTGGGACAAGGACTTAGATACCCCCTCAGTTCTGGACTTCAGTCAGGATCATCTTTTATAAAATGAGGTTAATAACCACACTTAACCGAGAGGCTTATTGTGAGTTAATGTTCATGAAATGTTTATCATTGCACCTAGAATATAGCAAATGCAAATAATTGATAGCTGTTATTATTGTATGGCCTTTCTTACAGCATATAAAATCCAGCATTTCATTCACTGTTTATTTGCCTCATTCCAATTTTAGATACAAATCTCTTGGAAAGTAGTGACTATGTCTTCATTGTTTCAGTGTCCCTGCAACTCAGTGCATGTTTGATGAATATATAACTGGATGAATGAACTCTATTACAGAACTGGGATAAAATAAAATATAATGAGTTCAGACAGAAGCTGGAAAACATGCTGAGTTTACATTCTACCATTTATCGTCTTGTGACCTTGGACAAATCATTTTTCCATCTCTCATTTTCTCATGTAGAAAATTACCAAGGTTTATTAGATCAACAATTTTAAGGTTTTTTCCCCCACTGTAGAACCTTTAACAAATAAAGAGTTTGTAAGAATCCATGCATGTGTGTTCACACAAATATGCATATATTTATATACAAATATATACATACACATATATGTATCTGTGTTTGTATATATACAAATACGTACATATATATATATATATATATATATATGGCACTCTACTTTCTCAGCCCCACCTTACCTCTACCCAACCCCTCCAGGACATATCCTAGTCCCGTGGTTGACAGTTTATAAATACATAGATCATTAGAACCTTTCCAAACGCAGATGAAAAACCTTCAGACTAATTTACGATCTCTAATGTCTCTTCTAGCTCTCATAACTTTCTGAATCTTTCTCAATCCAGGTAAAGATGGGTGGAGAATAAAAGCACTATCTGGTCCTAGGCCTGGTAGGAAAAGAATGTCTATTTTCCTGAGGGGCAGAAATAACTAGTACCAAAGAGTCAACTATTCAGTATTCCACAGATGCAAGAATAAAATTAGCTGGTACATAATGTATGATATTTGTTCTAGTTTCACACTGTTCCTGTGGGAATTTTTGTATCTCTTCTATAGCTCCTTTATACCCAACCCAGCAATACTTTGAATTTTCTTCCCTATCACACATTAGGTAAGAAGCTAAGATTGGCCTTCAAATGGGTATAAGGCTGTTTTCCCCAACTCAGGAAGTTGGAGGTAGGGGCTAAAAAGAATCAACCTGCTGAAGGAAGGTTAACTGTGGGTTCCTGGCTTCTGAAATCTTACAGATGCATCTCAGGATGCTTCCTACTAATATTGTGGTCCACATTTTGATCATGTGCATCCCATCTTCTAAATGCACTGTACCTCCTGCCAACCACATATAACTACCCAGGCTGTGCATCGTTCTCCCTACCTTTTCCAATTTCATTTGTGATGGTGGTAGTGCTTATGTGTTCTGGAGAAAAAAAAAAGACAAGAGGTTAATACTGTTATTCTTTCTACTAATCCACAGGCATAACTTAGGAGTTTGGCATTGGTTGGAGGAATCTCTGTAGTATAAAAGCAAAATGAAGGTGCCTAGAATTAAATACTTTATGATTAAAGTCAATATTCATATGTGGGTTTGATTTTTAATAATACAAGATATGAGCAATATCTTGTGTTAACAGTCCAAAAGGCAAGCCATACTTCTGTCATTATTTATATATTTATTGGCACTTCCTTTATTGCTCATCCCCATTACTGCTTTCTTTGCCAGCCTTTCCCACCCTCCCTTCAGGAAGCCCCTGCTCTTTGTCAAATCTATATCCCTAAATATTCAACCTCCACTCAAGAATATTTCTTCCTTTCTTTGATTTAATGAGGCTGAACTCTTCTTTGAAGATTATGCTTCGTTTAAATCCTATCAATACTGCTTTGAGATTACTGTTCCTCCATTTTTTGTAAAGATTTATCTCTTTTAAAGGCTCATCTGATTTAGCTAGAGAAAACACGACCACTTCTTGTAACTGTTCACTCACAATTATCTTCATTCATGGACGTCTTTGTTACCTAGCTCAGTCTTCCTTTTCCTCAATTCCCACCATGGGTGTTGACCCTTCCAACACTCAAGCCTCACATTTTTTAGACCTTTGAACTCTAACAATTTATATTTCTACTCCAATTCTATCAACCTGACCTATTGTGACATTGAACTTGTTATGCATAAATGTACCATCTCAGAAATCTAAAATCTAACATCAGCCCCCTATCCTTCCATGTTCAATGTTATTTATTCCATTTCACCAGTTATTCCTCTCTAATGTAGACCTCTAGCTTCTGGACCCTTCCATCTTTTTCCCAACCTACATGCTTCATTCTGTCTTTTTTCCCATGCCTGGTCAGGTTAGACTCCATGTTCCATCACTTCAACTACTAACTTACGAGGAGTGTTACAATCATCTATTGAAACCCAGCTAACTACATCTTCCACATATTTAGTCTGGTATGCTGAACGCTGGTGGAGAAAAATCACACAATTGTTAAAGATCAATATGATTTGTTTCCAAATTTAAGCCCTCAGTGTTGCCTGGCAATAATTAATTAATTTCCTATCACTCAGAGTAAACATGTTTATATTTCCCAGAGTGGTTGTTATTTCAGACCTTTGTCCACTCTCCTCAAACCCCTAATCCTACCACCTATCCTTCACATTGAGCAGATGACTCTGTATCTTCCATCACAGATGAAACAAAGACCATAACACATAAATATTCCACCTTTCTGTCAAGTTCATCACCCAAACCAATACACTGATCCTTCTATGTTCTCTCTTTTAGTAGAAAAATATACCTTACTCCAGTATAATCTTTCATTTTAGCTATGGTTTTCATCCCCTGATTTTTCACCAGAAGCCTTGTTCCAACAATTAGTCCTTTATTCCCTGTCTGTCTTCAACTCTGTCTTCTGGTTGTCCTTTTAGCACACTTGTGGCTGGAGCAATATTGAATTAGATCATAGTTGGGTGTAAACAAAGAAAAAGGCAAATGGGTAACATTTATGGGCTGGCTTATTTTCATAGAGAGGTATGAACTAACCTTATTCATGGAAGTTCCCTAATGATATGTACTGAGGTAGTCCAGATTTAGGATGACCCATTATTACACAGACACAACCTGCTGCTTTGGACCTAAGGTATCTTTATGCCACATCAATTAATCACTTGATTTTGGTTCTAAGGACTGACAGAGCAGAACAAAGAAATCTGTGTGCTTATCTGCGTTGTGGGGGGTAGTACTAGAACAGCAAGTGGAAGCCATATTCTAGCGGTATGGATTACCACAAAAAGTTTTTCAAAGATATAGGAAATCATAATGTGCAATTATTGGTCCCCCTCCCTGTGGGTAAATAGCAGAGTTGTATTCTATCCTGTTAATCCTGTTGGAATATTCAAAGACAGTTTCCCTCTTTCTATTACTGCTGATAGGGTGCCAATGGCTGGCAATCCCAGAACACCTACCTCAGTACCACCAGTTTTCAAAGAAGTATATTTTCAAAAGCACAAAAGAAAAAAAAACCCAGATTCCTGTGGGTTCCAGGAGGTTCTGTAAAGCCTCTTAGAATGGGGGTGATATTGAGAACTCATACAGGTCAAGATGTTAAGAAGTGAGACACTTAACCCTATAATGACCCAAACACAAAATCCAACATAACCTACTCTTCTACATTCTTGTTGATGAACAAAGATTCACTGGTAAAGAACTATCCTAGCTATTCCCTCTTCATATAGAAAAATAAGGGAAAAAGCTTTTTCCACCCTTGGTACTAACTCAGTCAGGGATAAGCTGTAATTGAAGGCCAATATCTCTTTCCAGCCTTAGACAGGGTTGTCCCAGGACAGAAAGAAATGCCTTTCTCAACCCCACAAAACAAATAAATCAATTGGTGACTATAAGAATTATATTTGTCTTTTTTTATGGAAGGACTCATTGACAAGATTTCTTAAACTAGTGCCTCAAATGAATTCTAAAATAATACATTTATATTAAAATTAAATGTATTTCAAAGGAAGCAAATCTGCACTAAGCATCAATGCATAGAGCCCAACCAGGTTCAGGCTGGGTCAATTCATCTGAGTTCAACAGGTGTCAAAGCAATTGGGAGGGAGTAGGGGTGAGAGGGCAATGGAGAATAAGAAATATTGGCAGGTAGAACACTGAGGGGAGGGGGGCAATGCTTTGTCTTAAGTCCTGGATGTGGGATCAGAAGGAG
>JAVSCE010016635.1:0-15020 GCA_032199065.1 Smutsia gigantea
GTAAAGAAAGTAGAACAGTTAATTACTAAGCAACTGCAAAATTAAATCAACTATCCCCCAAGTCAACCAAGGGATAGACAAAGAGTACAGAATATGATACCTAATATATAAAGAATGGAGGGGGAAGAAAAAGGAGGAGAAAAAAAAGAAACTTTAGACTGTGTTTGCAATAGCATATTAAGTGAGTTAAGGTAGACTCTTAGATAGTAAGGAAGTTACCCTAGAACCTTTTGTAACCACGAATCTAAAACTTCCAATTTCAATAAGTACATACCTATTGATAAGCACCCTAACTATAAATGGTGTGAATGCACCAATCAAAAGACACAGAGTCATTCAATGGATAAAAAAACAAGACACATCTACATGCTGCCTACAAGAGACTCACTTTAAACCCAAAGACATACACAGACCAAAAGGAAAGGGGTGGAAAAACATATTTCATGCAACTAATAGGGAGAAAAAAGCAAGAGTTGCCGTACTTGTATCAGAAAAAGTAGACTTCAAAACAAAGAAATTCACCACAGACAAAGAAGGCCATCACACAATGATAAAGGGGTCAATCCACCAAGAAGATATAACCATTATAAATATCTATGCACCCAACACAGGAACACCTACATATGTGAAACAAATACTAGTAGAATTAAAAGGGGAAATAGAATGCAATGCACTCATTCTAGGAGACTTCAACACTCCACTCACTCCAAAGGACAGATCAACCAGAGAGAAAATAAGTAAGGAGACAGAAGCACTGAACAACCCATTAGAACAGATGGACCTTACAGACATCTACAGAACTCTACACCCAAAAGCAGCAGAATAAACATTCTTCTCATGTGCACATGGAACATTTTCAAGAATAGATCATATCCTAGGCCACAAAAAGAGCCTCAGTAAATTCAAAAAGGTTCAAGTTGTACCAATTATTTTCTCAGACCACAAAGGTATGAAACTAGAAATACGCAAAGAAAATGAAAAATCCACAAACACATTGAGGCTTCACAACATGCTCCTAAATAAACAATGGATCAATGACCAAATAAAAACAGAGATCAAGCAATATATCGAGACAAATGACAACAATAATTCAACAAAATCTGTGGGATGCAGCGAAAGCCCTGCTGAAATGAAAGTATATTGCAATACAAGCCTCAGGAAAGAAGAACAATCCCATATGAATATTCTAAACTCACAATTAACAAAACTAGAAAAAAAAAACAAATGAGGCCCAAAGTCAGTAGAAAGGGGGACATAATAAAGATTAGAGCAGAAATAAATAAAATTGAGAAGAATAAAAGAATAGAAAGAATCACTGAAAGCAGGAGCTGGTTCTTCGAGAAAATAAACAAAATAGATAACCACACAGCCAGACTTATCAAGAAAAAGAATCTCCTCACATAAACAGAATCATAAATGAGAAAGGAAAAATCTCTAAGGACACCACAGAAATACAAAGAATTATTAGAGAACACAAGGAAAAATTATATGCGAACAAACTGGATAACCTAGAGGAAATGGACAGTTTTCTAGAAAAATACAACCTTCCAAGGCTGACCCACAAACAAACAGAAAATCTGAACACACCAATTACCAGAAACAAAACTGATTTGGTATTCAAAAAACTGCCTAAGAACAAAACCCCTGAATCAGATAGATGGCTTTACCGCTGAATTTAATCGAACATTTAGTGAATACCTAATACCCTTCCTGAATAAAGTTTTCCAAAAGTAGAAAAAATGGAATACTTCCAAAGTCATTCTATGAGGCCACCATCACTCTAATACCAAAACCAGGCAAACACAACACAAAAAAAAAGAAAATTACAGACCAATATCCCTGATGAACATAGATGCAAAAATACTGAAAAGAATATTAGGAAACTGACTTCAAAAATACATCAAAATATCACCCATCATGATTAAGTAGGATTCACCCCAGGCATGCAATGATGGTACAACATTCGAAAATCCATCAAAATCATCTACCACATCAACAAAAAGAAGGACAAAACCACATGAGCATCTCCATAGATGCTGAAAGAACACTGGACAAAACTCAATATCCATTCATGATAAAAACTCTCAACAAAATGGTATAGAGGGCAAGTACCTCAACATGATAAAGGCCATATATGAGAAACCCACAGCCAACATTATACTTAACAGCAAGAAGCTGAAAGCTTTTCCTTTATGATCGGGAACAAGACAAGGATGCCAACTCATCCCACTTCTATTCAACACAGTACTGGTGGTTCTACCCATGGCAATCGGACAACAGAGAGAAATAAAAGGCATCCAGATTGGCAAGGAAGAATTTAAACTGTCCCTGTTTGCAGATGACATGATATTGTACATAAAAAACCAAGAGAATCCACACCAAAACTACGAGAAGTAATATCTGAATTCAGCAAAGTTGTGGGATACAAAACTAATACACAGAAATCTGTTACATTCCTATACACTAACAATGAACTAGCAGATAGAGAAATCAGGAAATCAATTCCATTCACAGTTGCATCAAAAAGAATAAAATACCTAGGAATAAACATAACCAAGGAAGGGCAAATTTATACCCTGGAAACTACAAGACACTGCTAAGAGAAATTAAAGAGGACACAAACAAATGGAAATTCATTCCATGCTCTTGGGTAGGGAGAATTAATTTTGTCAAAATGTCCATCCTGCCTAAAGCAATCTACAGATTCAGTGCAATCCCTATCAAAATACTGACAGCACTCTTCAATGAACTGGAAGAAATAGTTCTAAAATTCACATGGAACCACAAAAGACCTGTAAGAGCCAAAGCAAACATGAGAAGGAAGAATGAAGCAGGGGAATCTCGCTTCCCAAATTCAAGCTCTACTTCACAGCCACAGTAATCAAGACAATTTGGTATAGGCACAAGAACAGACACACAGACCAGTGGAACAAAATATAGAGCCCAAATATTAACCCAAGAATATATGGCCAATTAATATACCATAAAGGAGCCATGGATATACAATGGGGAAATGACAACAGCCCCTTCAACAGCTGATGTTGGTTAAACTGGACAGCTACATGCAAGTGAATTAAACCAAATTACTGTCTAACTCCATACACAAAAGTAAACTCAAAATGTATCAAAGACATGAATGTATGTCATGGAACCATAAACTCTTAGAAGAAAATATAGACAAAACTCTTGAATATAAACATAAGCAACTTCTTCATGAACATATCTCCAAGGCAAGGTAAACAAAAGCAAGAATGAACGAGTGGGACTATATCAAATTAAAAAGCTTCTATACACAAAGGACACCAACGGTAGAACTAAAAGACACCCTAAAGTATGGGAGAATATATTCATAAATGACATATCTGATATGGGGTTGACATCCAAAATATTCAAATAGCTCAAACACCTCGACAAACAAAAAGCAAATAACCCAAATAAAAAATGGCAGAGGAGCTGAACAGACACTTCTCCAAAGAAGAAATTCAGGTGGCCAACAGGCACATGAAAAGATGCTCCACATCGCTAATCATCAGAGAAATGCAAATTAAAACCACAACGAGATACCACCTCACATAAGTTAGAACAGCCACCATCCAAAAAACAAGCAACAACAAATGTTGGCGAGGATGTGGAGAAAGGGGAACCCTCCTACACTGCTGGTGGGAATGCAGATTAGTTCAATGATTGTGGAAAGCAGTATGGAGGTTCCTCACAAAACTCAAAATAGAAATACCATTTGACCCAGGAATTCCTCTAGTAGGAATTTACCCAAGAATGCAGCAGCCTAGTTCGAAAAGAACGTATTTACCCCTAGGTTTATCACAGCGCTATTTACGATAGCCTAGAAATGGAAGCAACCTAAGTGTCCATCAGTAGAGGAATGGATACAGAAGAGGTGGTACATATACACAATGGAATATTATTCAGCCATAAGAAGAAAACAAATCCTACCATTTGCAACAACATGGATGGAGCTAGAGGGTATTATGCTCAGTGAAGTAAGCCAGGCGGAGAAAGACAAGTATCAAATGGTTTCACTCCTCTGTGGAGTATAAGAACAAAGAAAAATCTGAAGGAACAAAACAGCAGCAGACTCACAGAACCCAAGAATGGACTAACAGTTACCAAAGGGAAAGGGACTGGGGAGGATGGGTGGGGAGGGAGGGATAAGGGGGGAAAGGGGCATTACGATTAGTACACATAATGTAGGGGGTGGGGCACGGGGAAGGCAGTATAATGCAGGGAAGACAAGTAGTGCTTCTATAGCATCTTACCACGCTGATGGACAGTGACTGTCATGGGGTGTGTGGTGGGGACTTGATAATGGGGGAAGTTGAGTAACCATAATGTTGCTCATGTGATTGTACATTAATGATATCAAAAAGGAAAATAAAATACAAAAAAATAAAAAATAAAAACAATGTGGAAGGCTGTGATTCTGGACATATTTAAAGTCACAGAGGCCGCTTGGTCAGTCAGGTGTCCTGGACAGGCCCCCCCCCTGTGCGTCCCATGACCCAGCGTCGGCTCCCTGGATGCTTCTCAGGACATGTGGGGTGAGTGTCTGTGCAAATTGCCTTCCCTGCTGACACCATTCCATCCTGGAAACAAGAAAGGGACTTGTCCTTAAGCCTGGTCCTTTCCTACTGACGAGTGGCCAGAGGATTGTCCTCCGCACGCCTGCCTGGATGCAGGGAACAGAAGGACCAGCCCATCGAATGTGCAGCTGATGCACAGCCAGGGTGACCAACCCGCCTGGTTTGCCTGGAACCCTCTTGGGTTTAGTAAATGAAGCCCCCTGTCCTGGGAGACCCTCTAGTTCCAGGCAAACCAGGATGGTTGGTCACCCCACAACACAGGGACCTTCATTCTGAGGTCCCTTCCAGCTCTAACAGTTCATGGCTCAAACGCACATGGTATACCCCATCTGGGAGGCTCAGGAATGGGGGTGGGGGGAGAAGGATGCCTGAGGAAAGTGGCAGGAGGGGGCCATGCAGATCTGCCCCCGACCCAGCACGTCACATTAGCCATCCTGAAAGGCAGACCAAACTCAGTGGTGACACGTGAGATGGAAAGGGGCATCAAAAAGAACAAATGGGGTGGTGACCCTATGTGGGGCCAATATGGATAGGCTGGCTCCGAGTTCACCCTGAATTTTCAAAACAGGCATAATATCCACCTAGTAAAATTCAGTCTCTTTGATGTACAGCTCCATGAGTTTTTACAAATGCAAACCCACATAACTGCCACCACCATGAAGACACAAATCTATCCATGCCCCAAATTCCCCATACCCCTCCTCAACCCACCCACCTGCCCCACGCAACCCTCTATCTGCTTCTGTCCCTACATTTACATTTTCCAAAATGTCATATAAATGTAATCATATAGGATGTGGCCTTCTGGGTCTGCCACCTCTCACTCAGCTTATTTCTTTTGTGATTCATCCATACTGTTTCTATACTGAGTTTGGTCATTTTCATTGTTGACCTGTATTCCACAGAATGGATATATCACTTTGTTCTTCCGTACTATGGCTGGACATTTAGCTTATTGGATTTTGCTTTCATGCTATGCCTCGTGGTCACAAGGTGGCTATATTCCCTCCAGCCCTTACACCCACGGTCCAAATGGAGAGAAGGAGTTAGGGCACTAACTCCCATTTTGGGCAATTACGAATAAGGCCACTATAGATGTTTCTCTTCAGGTTTTTATGTGAGCCTGTTCTCATTTCTCTTGGGTAAATACCTAGCAATGGATTTACTGGGTCGTACAGTATGCTTAACTTTATAAAAAGCTTCCCCAAATCCATAGAGACACCAGGGGGCTGAGAGTTGGGGGAAATGGGGAGTTAACCACTGTACAGGGTTACTTTTAGGGGTGACAAAAGTTTCTAGAACTAGACAGTGGTGACAATTGCATAACCTTGTGAATATATGAAAATCCACGTAGCATTTAAAATCATGAATTATGGTATGATTATGTCAATAAAAGTAAGTAAATAAAAATGGCCAACCTGCATTCCATAAATGGCTATCCCACTTAATATTCCCCCCAGCCATGTATGAGAGTCCCAGCCCTGGCCAGTTTTAAAGGTTCGCCCTCCCGCAGCTCATTTTGGGCTGGAGGTTCGGAGAAGCAAAGGCCCTGAGGCAGCACTGAGTGAGCCCCGGGCTACAGGCCTCCTGGGCTGAGTGGAAAAAGGCCTCTGGATGGGGAGGGGAATCTGGGTGGCATGGGAGGTGACTGATACTGCTGTCCACAAAGTGGGGCCCCCAAGCCCCAGAGCAGGGGCCTCTGATGGGCAATGGAGACTCTGAGCTGCAGTGGAATCAGGCGCCCATGATCTAAGTTCCCATCCTACCTGTTGAGAGCTCCACATCCTCCTCCTTGCTCCTGGAGAAGTGAAGATGCCACACTGGTCTGGGTCACGAGGGGCAAAGAGGGGCAGTGCTCACCCACGAGCATTCCCAGCCCCCTTCTTCCCGCTCAGACTGAGGGGTCAGCTTCCTGGTTCCCTGCAGTTAGGGAATACTGTATGATAGAGGCCTGACCTGCCTGATACTGGAGAAGTCCCTGAGGAGAGTGTCCATGAAGGCAAGGCCTTGAGAGTAGATGTCAGTGCCCTAACTCCTTCTCTCCATGTGGACCATGGTGGAAGGGCTGGAGGGGATGTAGCCACCTGTGACCATGAGGCATAGCATGAAGACAAAATCCAATTAGCTAAATCAAGATCATATGAGATAATGCTTCCCCTATAGCCTACAAGGATGGCTATAACAGAAAAGATGGGCCATACCAAGTGCTGACAAGGATGTGGAAAAACTAGAATCCCCACCCCACCGCTGGTGGAAATATAAAACAGTGCATCCACTTTGAAAAGCAGTCTGGCAGTTCCTCAAAATGTTAATCATGGGATTGCCATTATGACCCAGCAGTCCCACTCCTAGGTATTCAGCCAGAGCTGATCACACAGTTCACACACACACTTGTAGACAGCAGCATTGCCAGTAGCCTAGAAGTAGAAAGAACCTAAATTTCCACTAACTCATGAAAAAATAAACAAAAGGTGGTATAACCCTACAATGGAATATTATTTGGCCATATAAAGGACTAAACTTCTGACCTTCACAACAACAGAGATGACCCTTGAAAACATGATGCTACATCGAAGAAACCAGACACAAAAGCCACGTTATATAATTCCATTTGCATGAAATGTCCAGAATAGGCAAATCTGTAGATGCAAAGTAAAACCGTACTTGCCAGGTGGTTGGAGGGGGTGGGAATGGGTACATGATTATTTCATGGGGTGATTTTCTTTTTGAAATGCTCTGAAACTAGGGAGGGGTGAATACTGCACAATTTTTGAACATATGAAAATAAACTTTAAAGAAAATAATTTTAAAAATTAACTTAAGTAGCGGGGTTGGTGGGGGGACCTGATGAAGGGGTGCTTTAATAACCATAACATTGCAGATGTAATTGTAGATTAATGATACCAAAATAAATTATATTAAAAAAAAACTTAAAAGCAAACCGACCAAGGGAGGGAAAGAGCCAAGTCCCTAAGGGCATTGCTGAGCCCCAGCTTCCCGCTGCCCACCCGCAGGCTTTTTCTTGCAGGAATAAATAAACCCCTCTTTGCTTAAGCCTCTGTGGTCAGGTGTCTGTGACCTGGCGCCAAACGCATGCCTCGGACGAGGCTTTGCCCTCTCCTGGGGCCGGGGTCTCTGCACACTGGGCAGCACTCCTCCCAGGCTGGGGGTCCAGACTCGGCTCAGTGCGATGTTCTCCGGCTGAGTCACAGGGGTGGCCTCTGGAATGCCACACATAACACGCGTGCACACACACACACACACTGCACATGCACAAAAGTGTGTGTCCAAATAGCCCAGGGGAAGAACTGTTCTGAGGCTCCACACTTGTGTGCTCTTCACGCTCACCAGCTACCCTTCACCGAGGGGAAACTCCCAAAGTGGGGCGGCACCCAGCCCAGGGAGACACATGCCCACCCCCACCATCACCCACCACCCTCTGGGTGCCTCTCGGCCACAGCCAGACCAGCAGACGCAGCAACAGGGGAGGATGGGGTGGCCCAGTCACAGCTGGTACCCAAGAGCGGAGAAAGCTCCCCACCTTCCAGGCCCCATTTCAAAGGCCCCGACACCCAACTTGCTTCCATTCACTCAGCAAGTTTGTATCTGACACACCTGGCACTGGACGGGTGGGCGGGCAGGGGCCCTGCCCACTCCAGGGAGCCCCCTAGGAGCCCCCAGGGCCCTTCTGCACGAGGCCTCCCTGCCACAGTCCCTCTAGGCTTTCCCCCAGTACAGCCCGGGGGGACCGAGGGGCCCTGCCTCTGAGGACACTGTGTGTGGAGGAGGCGGGTGCTGGGGGCAGCCCAGCTCACTGGGAAACGGAAATGCCTTCCTCACAAACACCAAAGTTAAAGCCCCCAGATCTCTCCAGATACCCACACAGGCCACATCATCCCCGCGGGAGCTCCCCTGAGGACCCCATGGGCCCCGGGAGAGTGACAGGTCCTTGCTGGGCCCCGCACAGGGCAGCCTGGCAGCCCCATAGGGTACTGCTGCCTCCACTGTCCAGATGGTTAAACTGAGGCTCAGCCAGCCAGGCGGGCGGCAGGGCGGCAGCGGGTCTGCCTAGAAGCTTCCATCACCAGCTGAAATCTCAGTGCTGCCCACGCAAACGATCGGAAGGGCTGCTGCTCTTGGGGAACCAACTACAGGCAAAGGGGGGTCGCAAACGCTCTCGTCAGCCAGCATTGTAGTGAGAGCCCGGAGAGGGGACGCAGGTAAAGTCGCCCTGACTGGCTCACGGCGGGCGCAGGCGCCTGGAGGCCCACAGGGCCCCACCTCCCCCGTAACAGGCCCGGGCCCCCGGCTCTGTGGAAGCCCACCGGCTGTGGAACCCCGGCCGAGTCTCACACTGGCCCTGCACACAGGTGCTCTGTGGTCCCGTTCAGATGACCAGACCGAAGCTCAGAGACGTGAAATCAGCGTCCCGAGGCCATGCAGCCCCATCCTGTGTGACCCTAAATGGTGCTCCTGACTGCAATGCCGGCCTCACTGCCCTCCTTCCCTCCTCCCAGAGGAAGCCCTGCCCTGGTTTCAGGAGAACACAGGATTTCTACCCCCAGGCTAGAAAGCTGCATGTGTGGAGACCAGGGACACACTTCCAGGGACCCCAGATTCCCAGGGGAGTGACACAGAGAGGAGCAGGAGGGCCCGGGACCCAGCAGCTCCCAGGCCTGAGCCACCCGAGCCGAGCGGGCCCTGGCGCACCGATTGCCCCGGCGCCCACCTGCGCGGCAGGGACTGCAGGCCCAGGGCGGCCACAGACAGGGGGCATTTCGTCGGGGCCCCGCTGCGTGTGTGAGTCCCCAGAAACGGAGGATGAAATGCCAGCTCTGCGGACAGAGGTGTGCAGCTCTCCTGGCTCAGGGTCAGCTCTAGGTGGGGGTGGCAGCCATGGGGGGAGGCAGGGCCTTTGTGAAAATGGGAAAAAGATACCCTCCTCGGGGCGGCTGGCCAGGGCGGGGGGCTTGATCGCCACCCCCAGGCGAGTGGGGGCGACTCCGTGATGCGTCCATACAATGGAACACTGCTCCGCCCCCTAAGGGAACCCGCTCCCGATACACCAACGTGGGGAGACGTGTGATGCCCAGTATAGGAAGCCGGACCCAGGCTGCGTACTGTGGGAGCACATTTGTGTGACACTCCGGCAGATGCAAAACTATAGAGACACAAACTCACCGGGGGTTGCCAGCAGTGGGGGAGAGGAGGGGGCTGGCTGCAAACAGGCTGAGGGAAATTTCGGGGGTCGTAGAATGTCTGATGTCTTGCGGGGACAGGCTATGTGAAATGCATGCACTTGTCAAGCCCCTTCGCCGGCATACTGAAGACCTGGGCATTTCATTACAGATCCCTCACCCCTTCACAACACATCTAATATCTTGTGGGGTGAGCCCCTCCTATGTGCCAGCCTGGGGCTGGCTGCCAGGACCTGAGACCCTGCAGACAGGGCGCCGTGGTATGTTTCTCACTGGCTGGCTGAAGGACAGACAGATACATACACCCCCTGTGGCAGTTCTGCCAGAAAATGAACCTTCATACCCCATTAGATCCCATCAGCAAACAGGCCTGGCCCTGCCCAAGCTCCCAGGAGAGCAGCAGTATGAAGGGTCTCCTCTGGCAGTGGGCCCAGAAGGGACAAGCTCCCAGCTGTCCCCAGCTCACAGCGTGCCCTCCCTCCCCAACTACACAGCCCAGCTGGGCATCTGCAAGCTGCCTAGGACCTCAAGCCCTCAAGCCAGGACCTCTTACCTCCAGTTTCCCACCCTGCCTCCACCCCAGACCTGCACTGGGGTGACCCACACACCCACGCTGTGGAGTAACCCACCCAGGAACCACAGTGCCACCCCGAAGCTCTAGGAAGACAAGCGGCAGCATCTCCATTGTTCATATGAGCACACGGTCCATTCTCGGGGAGAGAGAACATGGGTCACAAGCCCCTGCCCCTGCCTGGCCACAGCCCCCCTGCATCCCAGGGGCCTCGGCACCACACAGAGGCCAGGGCTCCTGCCTTGGAAGACAGCATGGCAGAGGGGCAGCTATTCCCAGAAACCATGGTGTCTCTCCCCTGGCGCCCCTCCAAGGGAACAGCCCCTCAAAATGTGACCCAGACCAGGGACGACCCTCCCTTACCAGGGGCCCCATGGGCAGGATCTCTGAGCCTTGAAGGAGATCATCAGAGGAATGGCCTCCCAGGCCTCAAGCTTGGCTCTGCAAATTTTAACTACAAATCCCAATCTGGTTTCTGAAAAGATGCCCTGGCAACTTACCCTCTCTTTCTCTTCCCAACACCTCTGAATACACCATATTCTCCACAATAGCACAGAAGACCCTGAAAACCTGGGCTCCCCAAGCTGGGGATCCCTGAGCCCCCACACCAGCCAGGCCTATAGGAAATATGGACCCTTCCACCATAAACTAGAGAAAGCCTGACCAAGGAAATTGGAATCAGCGCTGATCCGAACTCCCTCCGGGGCACCCCGGGAACCTCACGTTGAGCCCCCGAGGCCAACTCCAGGCTCCAGGCTCACCCTGAACCCCTCCCCAGCCCCCAACAGCTACAGGGCTGCCAAATAACACACAAGACCCTCATTCAGTCTGAGCCTCTGATAAACAACAGAAACGTTTTTAGTGTAAGTCATGTCCCCAGTCCTGCACTATTCGTTGTTTATCGGAAATCCAAAGGGAACTGGGTGGCCCTATTTTTATGAGGCAGATCCAGCAACGCAGGGCAGGTGGTCCTGAAGGCGGGAGGCAGGTGGGCACACAGGTAGCTCTGGCCGGCCTGGCCTAGCTCCAAACCAAGAGGGTGTTTGGAACGAGAGCTCTGCTCCCTGCCTGAGACGCCCCCACCGGTCACCCCAAGCCTGCGTATGGACAAAGTGCAGCCTCACGCAGCTCCTTCAGCAAATCTAACCAGCCCCAGAGTGAACAAGGGCTCAGGCTCTTGCACTACGCTCTCGCCGGCGGTGACCCCTATGCTATCATGAGCCATAACCCAGAGCTGAGACTGAAATGACACGTATCTACCTGGGTGAGCATCAGGATGGCAAAGGGTCCCAGCCAGCCAGATATAGCTGCAAATGAGGGAGCAGGGCTCCCAGTAAGGGGCTGGCTCCCCTGGGGACCCACCTGGATACCCAACACCTACACACACAAGTCCCCAGTGTTACACTGCCACCAAAGGGGAGGCATCTCACTGTCTTCAGGTTTGTCTCCTCCAGGCCTCCCACATAAACCAGTCCTTTCCACCACTCTGTCCTGCTTATGAATTCCCACCAGGAATTCCCTTCCAGGTTCCTCCAGGGTTCCCGTCTCCTGGGCCCCATGTCCTCCCAGAAGGTCCCTAGTCCTGGGTCCTGGGCCCTGCGCTGCTCCCCAGAGTTTGTCAATCACCCCTGCAGGTCTTGCTTCTGGGGGCCCCTTGAGGCTCCCACAGACCCGTGGAGCTGGGCGCACACTCCTGGCTTGTCCCGGAGAACCTGGCTCTGCTATGAGAGTTATGCCCCCAAATGGCCCAGAGTCCGAGGGCTGAAGGAAGCAGGAGGGATGACATTCAGGGAGCACAACCCCTGGCTCAGGGGTTGGGGGGAAGACACGGTCTGCAGTGATGGGGAGAGGAAGCCCTGGGGAAATGGGGAGCAGGAGGCTCAGGGAAAAACCCTGGGATTCCCACCATTGTGGGGGACACGCCCCAGAGATGGCAACTGAGGAATAGCAGAGAGTCTGCTTCCCGATGTGGGCCAGGGTTCTTAAGCAGAACTTCATTTATTCATTCCTTCCCTGAGGTAGCCATTAAGTGAGTATTGGGTACCAGCCCTGGGGCACCAGGGACTCAAAAGCAAGGCTCTGCTTCCTGCCCTGTCCCTTGTGTAAGTGGGAAGACAGACATGTAACTTCTGAGGGAGTTCAATGTTGGGACAATGAAAGGACAGGGTGTCATGGGGACACAGAGCTAGCATGTTGGCCACCCTGAGGATGGAGAAGGCTTCCAGCCCAAGGATAAGATAGCCAGCTAGGTCTAAGGAGGAGAGCAAAGAGGCAAGTTCCTCAACCCCTACACCCACCCCAGCCAGGCAGAGCCATTAAAGGAAACCGCTCATCCCCCGCAGGGGAAGGGTGGGGAGAACCTTCCAGGTAAGGGGAACAGCATGTGCAAAGGCCTTCCAGGAGAACTGCAGGCTTCCAGGATTGACTGAGGAAGCACATGAGAACCGGAGGAAATAAACCAGAAGCCAGAATGAGGATGGACCAGCAGATGTGGTGTGTGGTTCCAAGGTCACGCTCAGCACATGCATGCCCCAAGCCATCACCCACCATGTCACCCTGAGACCTTCGCCTGGGGTGTCGGACAACTGGGCCGCCACCAGACTGTGGACACCTGGCTGCTGGAGACAGGCAGGCTGCAAGAACAGCCGCCTCTGAGGCCCCTAGAATCAGTCTGCCTTTCCGAGCATCAAACACTGACAACTGTCACTGTGTCCCACCAGCCTGGCTCTGGGAGACTGCGTTAAATGAACAGATAAAAAGCATTTGTGATTAGCATATTGCAAACAAATGGCCCTTCCTGCAGCTCTAAGAACAGTCCTCTTAAGTAGGTTAAGCACGCCCCTACAAGGCTGTCTTCAAGACCCAGTTTTGCAACCTTTGGCCCCAAGTTCCCATGTTTTAAATGAGCGGGCAGTGAGCGGCTGCATAGTTCCAATCCTTGATTGTTTCCTCCACTGGGGTCCTCTGGGTCAGATGGTGACTTTCTAGGTCACCCTCAGGGCAGGCTGCAGAATGGGGTGCGGTCTTAAGCCCTGCACATCCCAAAACCAGGGTGGGGGTTCCAACATCCTGTCATGTTGGGGCCAAGCCTGTCTCTTGGTCCAACAGTCCCTGTTCAGAGGAGGCCAGAGTCCACCTCACACCCTCCTGGGCCCCACACTAGGCGGCTCATCATGGCCGCCTGACTGCCCCCATCCCTGCCGGCCCTGTGCCCAGCCCCTCCCCACCAGCAGCCAGCAGCCTCCCAGCCGCAGCTACCTCCTGTTCTGAAGAAATAAATGCATGCCAGTGCCCTTTCCCTTTGGGAATGACGCTGCTGAAATAAGCGGGCTGTTCCAAGGCACCTCCCAAGCCCCGAGGCCCTGGGCCCGTGCCGAGGAGTGAGCAGTGACAGCCACGCGGCAGCCAAACACTAGGAAGGGGATCATGGCCGGAGGGGGTCAGAGCACCTTCCAGCCACCCCTTCCCCCTGCTGGGAGCAGGAAGAGGAAGCCCCACAAATGCCCACTCCTCCAGAAGCTGTACGGGTCCGCCCCTCACGCTGCTACCAGGCCCCGGGCAGTCCCAGGGCAGCCCCACACCCAACATCACAGGGACCACCCATCCGAGGCCAGAGCTTCCCCAGGAGCCAGGCAGGGAGACGCTGACATGCTGAGCTGCTTCACTTGGGCTATGATGAGGTCACAGGAGGCTCCCACCCAGGGTCTCCTCCCGGGAGGCTGGGGCACAGGGCCACACATGCGCAGCTCAAGCAATCGCCTACTCCATTACTGGCCAGGAGGGCAGAACTCTTAGCTGCAGCCCCCCCTCCCCCGCCCCCCGCCCTGGGCCCAGGCCAGGGCTCCATCCCTCTCCTTGGCTGCAGGCCAGGCTTGGGGCCCAGGAGAAGCGTCAAGCCCATCATTCCGAGGGGCTCAGGCTGGGGAGTGGGCATCGAGCACCCTGTGGCCCCTCCCCCAGCCTCCCGTCCAACTGCAGGAACTCAGAGACCACCCACAGACGGGGCACCCCCAACTTGCTCCTCTTAACGCTTTGTGTCCCCTACTGCCATCCTTTGAGTCTCCTCCCCCCAACCAGGGGTTCAGCTGCCACCGCTCAGGGCCACCTCCGCTCTGAGGTGTCTAACAGGAACCACCGTGCTGGGGCAATACTCCTGTGTTGGATTCTGCCTGTGTGGGGGGGGCCCGGGTCGGCAGGGGGGCCAGCCTGACGGAGGCAGAGGTGGGGGGCGCAGACCCGCGGCCTTCCCAGCCCCCTCTTCCCCCACACTGGCGCCCGCCGCCACGGGCAGCAGAACGGACCTCCTCCGCCACCTGCAGCAGCCTCGGGCGCCCGCGGCCCGCCCGGGGTGCCCCCCACCCCCGGAAGGGACAGCTCCCGGCTCCCAGCTCCTCCTGACAGGTGGGGGTGGCCTTCCCTCCCCTCCCCGCGGCCAGAATTATAATCGCAGTCACGTGCCTCCCAATGCACCCAAAAGCCGGACCCAGAATCTGTAACACCTTGAGGGGGAGGGGCGGGGGCCATGGGGTGGGAGGAGAAGGAGAGAAGGGCCTCGGCGCCCGCCCCCCGCAAAGGTTTCTCCTACCTCGGAGGATCCCCAAGCGCTCCCGCCGGCGGCGCCCCGGCCCGTGGCCAGGACTCAGCCTCCAGCCG